>CM060250.1:73568759-73741259 GCA_030684275.1 Acipenser oxyrinchus oxyrinchus | reverse complement strand
ATGAATCTACACTTGTGTATAATAAGGCAATTGTGTAGCTGTTCAGTTCTGGCGGGATTTAGCCCAGACAGCAGTGAGAGGTTGCAACCATCTGAATCCACCAAGTTAAACCACGTCAACAGCGTCAATAAACAGAGCCTGACACAGTGAGCAAAGAAAGAAAAATGTCAAAACATTAATGTATTATTATTATTATTATTATTATTATTATTATTATTATTATTATTATTATTATTATTATTTAACTCAATATAAAAGTACGCAATACTGTAACACAATATGGCTCCATAAACCAATTAGCCACAAATTATACACCCAGGAGTGTACTGAAATTAGCTAGCTGCTTATATATATATATATATATATATATATATATATATATATATATATATATATATATATATATATATATATATATATATATATACATATTTTTTAATTTTTTTATTTTTTTGAATGAGTAGGTAAAATTTAGAAAAGTAGGCTACACGAAATACGAAATACTGTACTACACGTATATATGGGAGAAATCAGCAGGAGCTTTTCCAGACTGCGCTAATGTGGGGGAGGGGTGCCAGACTCGCTGTGCTCTGTGAGTCTGTCTCTGTCAGTCCCAGAAGAGATTGTAAATGAGTTACAGTGGTAGTCGTTGCAGTGGATGACCTTTTTAAATTTATGTTTTAGTTCGCGTCGAGAAAAAAATATTTGCCATTGTTAAGATTCTATAAAAATAAAAACTACAAAAAAAAAACAAAAAAAAAACAAACAAACAAAAAAAACGTCTGGCGTTATTTTCTCTATTTACAGTGTTTATATAGAAAGATACTCTGTACTAAATGCTTACCAAGTACAAAATGACTTTCTTCATTATCCCTATTTAATAAATACATGTGCTCCTATTGTTTAACTAAAGGTAATACAAATATTGCTGCTGAACCGAAAAGACGCAATCCTAATGTTTTGGCGATTTGAATTGTACACCAGATGTCAACCATCCGTCAATCTGCTTTTGTTTATAAACAATACTTGTACTTGACATATAATAGGATTTATACTTGTTTTTAATATGTATTAGTCAACCACGAGGGGATGTGTATTATGTGTTACTGAAACAATATAGAACCTTTAAACGTTTAAAGGAGAGAGTAACAGAACAGACGGAGGCGTCTCCAAATCATGGCACATGATTTAACAAAATGTTCCTTACACACATTCTGGAAACAGAATTTGAATTCCATTACTGCTGTAAAGTTTCAATTTACATAAAACAACTTTAGTGCAAGGAGCATCTGGATTAATATAACTCTTTTATAATACACCTATCATAGGAATGCCTTTGCAGCAACTCTAGGATTTTGTATATCCATTCTTGCCAAATTTATACCTATGCACAGCACAGCTAATGACTTATGCCATTGGTCCTGCACAATGATTTTTTGTGCCACAATGTACTGATGACTCATGGTGTATTTTAGCAGTGGTTCACAAATGCTAGTTGCTTCCTGAGCCTGAGATTAAATTTAATCACAAACACATAATCCATGCTATTTGTATCCAATCAAACATACTTGACTCAAATTCATAAAAAAAACTGAATACAAAATAAATAAATTAGAATGTACCTGATAATGTTTGTTAAAAAAAAATATTTACACACATACACAGGAGGCTGTGTGGTCCAGTGGTTAAAGAAAGGGGCTTGTAACCAGGAGGTCCCTGGTTCAAATCCCACCTCACTGACTCATTGTGTGACCCTGAGCAAGTCACTTAACCTCCTTGTGCTCCGTCTTTCGGGTGAGACGTAATTGTTAGTGACTCTACAGCTGATGTGTAGTTCACACACCCTAGTCTGTGTAAGTCGCCTTGGATAAAGGCGTCTGCTAAATAAACAAATAATAAAAATAACATATAAAACAAAATTTAAAAAAAAACACTTAAACATGTAGGACACACTTTTGTGTAAATGGGCTTTCCCTCATATGACTGATTCATTTTTTATCCAAATGTATTATGTAATGCAATGTACAAAAGCTGCATCTCCTGGTTGTAAGTCAGGAAAGATGTGACAGACTTTGAAAGAGGCCTGTATTAAAGAATATTGCAATCCACAGCAATTTAAACACAAGTCGTGTCGTCCGGACTGCCCATCATGGTCCAACAACCATTTAACAGCTTGTCCAATCCCTACACATAATCCCAGTCAGTCTAATGATATATAGTAATGAGATACTGAAGCAAAATATTGGTAGCTAAACATTCTGAAGATATTTTTGGAATATGACATTAACCAGTGTTCCTCTGTCAGACCTGATAACATTTTTGAACTCACTTCCTTTTTTTAAAAAGTCTACCTTGTCAGGAAGCTTTTCCCACTAATACATAGAAGTGTCTTCAGGTTAGCTAATCTGTGCTCTAATGCATTGCTTATTTACATCTGATGTCACGTGAGGCCAAAGGGCAGCCCTAGTTTGTTCAATCACTTCTCTTGCACTTATTACAAGCATTTTCTATCAAATGCTGCTACTGGTATGGTACTGGAATGGTACTAGACTAAACATTTTGTATGTTTATAATCACTGGAAAGACAATAAGGGGTGCATGGTCTTGGAGTATGAAAAGTTCTGAATAATTCCAAACAGCTGGGGAAGTTTAGTCACAGTTTGTTACACTGTTGTTTTCTCTATAAATTATACAAATAAGTGGCTGGTTGCACAGACCCGAGGAACACTAATCTTAAACCACCTTACTTAAAATTTGGTTGTCTGGTTTTCAGGGATTGTGAACCCAACCAACAATAAGATTAGCATGATCAGCTTCTGACGTTACCAAGTACACAATCCTTTATTTACTTTGTCAATTTAAACAGGTTTATTCATAAGGCATCTTAAGGATACATTGCCTGTTTATTTTTGATGCATTGTTTTCTTTTTTTTAATTTAGTGTATACAGTTATTATTTTACCCTCGATTTTGTCCCGTGTTGGAATGCCCAATCACTTTTCCCCTCACCTCAGCAATTCCCCATGAACTCGACTGCAGATGTCAGAGAGCTACCGACTTAGGAAGGACATAGGCCAGCTCTGCAGGTGTCCGCCTTTGAGCTCACTAGGCGCCTGGCCAGCAGGGTTCACTGTAGCATGATGAGGAGAAACAATCCCTGCTGGTTTTGCTTCCCTAACCCACAGGAGCGCCAGAGCCAACATGACGCTCCCTTCGGAGGCCCCAGCAAAGACCGACCTACTTCGCTCAGCCAGGACGCGAACCTGCGCTGTATGATTCACCCAGCACACCACGCTGCTGCGCTTCTACCAGGTGAGCCACTCAGGGAACCCATTTTCTTTTTCTTTCACTATATCAAAGGTTTTCATATCAAAAATGTAATGTGTGCCATTTTTTGTTTCCATAAAATAAAATTTATGTTACTATCAACATGGAAGGTTTAATTCTGGGCTTTGAAGGGTAATTTGAATGTACCTATGTTGTTTGTTAAAATTAACCATGTATTATTCTTTGAGAAAAAGGGTGCAATTAACTTCATACTTGTGGTCCAAAATGTTTTAGTTTCAAGATAATATTCAAAAATATTTTAGAGTGGTTTTATATCTAAACTATGATGTATAAACTTTAATGCCTAAAATATTCAACCAATATAACATAAATAAATACAAATAGAATTTACACACTGCTGAGAGAAACTAAGAATTATTCTGATTTGAAATGGCATAGCTCTACCTATTATAGTCAAATTAAATAGTGTTGGAATAGTCTATTTATAAAGCAAGTGTCAGGAGTGTCAGTATTAGCAATAACCAAGAAAGCAACCTTATTAGCATCTGAATAAGTCATTGTATTTATCCTGCTCTTACTGTATTATTACCTGTACTGTAACACTTGAAATGTATTTGCTTACGATTGTAAGTCGCCCTGGATAAGGGCGTCTGCTAAGAAATAAATAATAATAAAAATAATAATAGTAATCTGAATGCGGAAGCCAAAACATATGTTTATCAGTTACTACATAGAGAGGACTATAATATAGCATATACAACTATGAGTATTGAAACTTGGTGTGACTGTGATTCATACACAGATGAATGACTGCCGAACTAATCATGCAATTATCCAACTGCCATTCATTTATGTATTACTGCACTTGTGGAATACCTGGCCGCTTTGCTTAAGCATTGATCAAACATGAAAAAAAGCAAGACGTGTAGCCATTCATCAACTAACAGCAAAGGTGAAAATGTCAAAGAAAATGGCTGAGTATTTAAAAAGGTAAGAATTCATTTTTATTTTAAAATTGCTTTTGACGTGGAATAGCACAACCTATTCACACAACCATTTTTTCCCCACTACAGACTGGCTACAATCAACTAAATGTATTCCTTAATGCAATTTTATGACAGGGATCAAGCTATCCAACTCCATCTGGTTCATCCTACAATAGCATCTGGGTGTGATAATACATTTCCTCCTGCTTTCTTTGTCACATGCCTTTGGTTTAGCTATAGTAGACCATAGGGATGGTATGATTGACACCTCGATCGCTGTTGCATTATCATGGCACCAAACTGCAAACCAGACTGACTTGGATGCCATAAAACATCTGACAAAAGCTGAGTTTGCCTTTAAGTGCTGGTCATTGCAACAGATGCTGTGATAATGCTGTAACAGCACCCCCTTTGACACAAGGTGCCAGACGACCATTCTCTTTACTTTGTGCTTCATTGTTTATACCTGACAGGTTTCATATACCATATACCTTTTCCTGAGCATAGCGTGAACTAGTGAAGAGGGTTTTGAACCAGGCTGTAACTTGACACTGCAATGTGCAGCAGTAAAACAAGAAACAAGTGACCATAAACAACGTTACCTGTAGGAGTTACTTTTGGATCACAAGTAATTGCTACTGTTGCATAAAACTAAATACAGCACATAATAGGGGGTAGCACCTCATAGTACACTTGTTGAATTAAATAGTAACAGTCGACCAGAAACTGGCAGTTGAATAAGTGCTCGTCTGCTATTGTGTGAGGTGTGTTGCGACTCGGTTGACAAGGACGGCAAATCCGCAAGACAGTTTCTACTAGTAGCTAGGGGACTCCCCCTAATTGCCTTTTTATGATGTATTTGTCAGCTGTATTAAATATATAAAAATACACCTATTTATTAATGTGTTGATTTCAAAACAAAAAAACTCACTTTTTAATGGTGACTGTGACTATTTTACCTCAACAATTCGACGCTGTCAAATTAGTAGTTGTTTTACTCCTATTACATAAATAATTTTAAATGTATATTCCAATCTTTGTCTTCACAACTGCTCGTTGATTTCATGCCGCCTGTGCGGAATTGCATAAAATGGCATACAAATCAATCTTATGCAAAGAACAATATGTTATTTTTAAATTTAATTAAAACAGAATTCTTGCACAATTAGGCCTCAAAAGATGTAATTAAAAAGCTATCAAAAATAATTAAGTGAGAGTCAACAGGAGGGTGAAGGAAATAGAAAATGCTAACCTTGCAGTGTAACAAACTAAAAGACATTTATTTTGTAAACCTTACCTTGAAAGAAATGTTATTCAATATCTTCTCTCAAGTTAAAATTAAACTTCAGTTTTGCACTGAAGTTTGGTTAAGGACTCCAACCACACACCCCTAAATTCCTTCCTATAAATGACATCGACTTTCTTTCCAATATGTTGCTTAGCTTGACTGAAGCAGTTACTGCCTTTACATGATTTTCTAATTGGAGGGAATTATGGGTGAGTCTTAGAATCATATGATACAAATGCAAGAGGTTTCAAAAGGCTGCAAAGAGAACATCTCCTATCAGTAAATGATAAGCCACATCTGTGTATCCTTTGAGTAACATGATTATGTCCAGCAACCAGGAAACCATACAGGCAAAGTATGGGACAACCATACAATGCTGTCAATTTAAGACATTCATCCAACAACACTACATGCATTCATTCACAGCAGTGGGACACACTCATAAAGATCAAGTGAAGCCTGCTGACAGTTAATTCTCTTGCCCTGCTTTACCTGTCCAACATCAGTACCAGGCTGTTACAGTTTTTATAGCTGTTTTCTGTAAATCTTCCTTTCTCAGCCTCTAAATAAATAAATGCCTTATTGATCACCTTGCTATAGCAATATAAAGCATCCTGACACAGAATATTGTATTTATTATATAGATTTACCTTCCAAAAATGTGGTTGACAAATTGGTAGGTTCAGGGGCCCTAAAGCCCCTTTCACATTGGTGATCCTAACCGGGTTCCAACCCGGGTTCTGGCTACCCTGGTCACAATTTACCTGGGTCAGCAGCGACCCACCTCAGGATGTTGTCGACACACTTTGAAACTGGTCAAGCGAAACAAAGTGCATGATGGGCATTTGTAAGCACACAAAGTAACAAACACGCACACCTGTGTGAAGTTTTCACTTCTGTAAGCAACATTTCTGTTTATTCTGTTTAGCCATATTTTTGTTGATTGAGACACACCATGAGCCAGATTGCAGCAGGGATGAAGAAACATTTGCTCTAAACATTTGGGCTGACGATTCAACCCATACAAGCTTGGATGGAAGCATCTGTAACAAGCTGCTTCCAGGACATTGCGTACTAGCATTTACTTGCGTCTGTCAGCCAGGTCGACCCTGCTTCTTCAAAAAACAGTGTGAAATTGTGTAGCTGACCCGCATGACACTGAGTTGCGACCCGGGTAGAGCATGCCAGTGTGAAAGGGGTTTACGATGGCAAAATCCAGCATTGCCAGTGAATGGATTAAACCATACTTTTTTGAAAACCTGGACTTATTGGTCACGTGTTTCTGGCAATTTCCAAGGCAGGCTACAGTAGGCTGCCCTGGGATTTCTATGATCCATTCTCTAGCTACTGCTTGCAGTATATTCACACTTGACCATTAAGACGCCAGGAACCAACAAAGTACAAGAAGCTTGTTAACATGCAAACTCAAGCTGTGCAACAAAATTGGTATGCGTATAGTTTACACACTAAATTTAAATATCATACAAAATTCATATTCTTTCAAATGCGTAAAACACCCAGTGCACAGCTTATCTGGAGGCTGATTACAATTATTATTATTTGTCAATTTAACATACTAATTTGTAAACTAGTTAAAGTGGTTACTGCCAATTAAATACTTCCACAGAATGTACCTGTCATTCATTTTAACAAAGAAGAAATATGAACAAATAGTTGCAGTAACCACATACTGAAATTTATTATGACTGTGTATTTGACCAAGAAACATAAATCTTACCATAGGAAAGAACAACTTCTTCAGTAATGTCTTCTAGCACAATGTGAGGCATTACTTATGTTACCTAAATCATCCATAAGTATAAAACACTCAATAGTGAGTGGTATAACACTAAATTCAGAAATACTAAAAAAGTTGACTTTGTCAACAAAATTTCTTACTCAAGTCTTCAAAGATGACATTGAAAAGGATTTTAGGTGAAATCTTTGTCAATGACTTCAGTGTTTATTTTATTATTTCTGAAACAGATATCCCTGAATTTACACTGTAAACTAAGGTAGATCGTTGAGGCCATCGGAAAAAAATGAAATAGTTCTTCGTTATCTCGTGATCACGAGAAAACCATTCCGTTATCTCACAAGATAACGGAATGGATTTCTCAAGATCAGGAGATACATGGCCTAAACGAGCCACCATTGTAAACCAAATGTTTAAGAATAAAACACAAATAACATGCCACAGATTTTAAACACATTTTAAAATAAAGTAACTTACGTTTTTGTATGTTCTCAAACAATCAAAATACACAATAATGTGTTTATAATATACTGCATCATATTTATGGCTAACCTTCAAAACAACACCCCAAGCATTATTTGTTGTAATTATTATCTTCCAAAAGGTTTTCTGCTAAAGGTTGAATCTTTTTTTTTTTTTTTTAAGTTTTACAGTTTAGTATAAGTGCAAATACAAATTATTTGTTTACAGAGGTCTTAAACAAAAGTTAGGAGGTTAACTGAACAAATGTTTGGGTGCTTTTGGAGTATTGTTCACATGAAGCTGGGTTCCCAATTCTTCTGTTATTTATAACAATGATGGGGAATTCAATTTGGCATATAGATACATTCCCCAAATGGGAGGGGTTGAAAATGCAGTGCAAGGCATTATGGAATATCCATGTGATGTGAAAACAAGCTTCAGTGGATCGTCTGATTACTTTGAATAATGTGGGAATGACATTCAGCAATGCGAGGTGGCATTCATTTAATTAAAGGAAAGCCCTGACATTCACGTTCACGAGTTGTTTTGAACATTCAGGAGGGGACCCCGAGGGACAGAACTTCAAATTGCAAGGGAGCGCAGCAGAAGCAGACATATTTGCATTGTAAAAGAAAGATTACAAGTTTATAAATTATAGTCTTTTAACAGAAAGTCCTATGTCACAGTCCTGCACTTTCAAGTTGCGCTTCCCTCAAAAGGGATCTTTTTTTTTGAGGATCTTTAAAAATGTTGGAAGATTTGTCATGCTGTTCATAAGCAAAACAGTTTGCGGAAAATCTAGGTTACTTTATAAATGATATATGTATGTATCCTTATGTCATTCACGGTCTAACATATCAGAAAACTAGCGGTCTGCTACACGGGGACAAGTTCAATAATGCTGATCTATTTGTGTTCAAGCAGACTGCAGAAAAAAAAAATAGTAGTAGTTCTGGAAAAATTATGCACTGATTCTACTTATTAAAATATCAAAATTATTAGTAACCTCTAAAGTAAGTATGATATTGCTAATATTATGTGGGGTTTTAATAAGGTATCTGAACCAGTAATTTTTGCATTGTACCTGCAAAAAACCTGTAAAAAAACTGCTTTTTACATAGACATTTGAGTAACATTACTCAGATTTATGACTGGTTTATTGCACAAAAGGAAAAGAGAGTGTAGGTTATATACAGTACTGTGCAAAAGTTTTAGGCAGGTGTGAAAAAATACTGTAAAGTAAGAATGCTTTCAAAAATAGACATGTTAATAGATTATATTTATCAATTAACTAAATGCAAAGTGAGTGAACAGAAGAAAAATCTAAATCAAATCCATATTTGGTGTGACCACCCTTTGCCTTCAAAACACCATCAATTCTTCTAGGTACACTTGCACAAAGTCAGGGATTTTGTAGGCATATAGTCAGGTGTATGATTAAACAATTATACCAAACAGGTGCTAATGATCATCAATTCAATATGTAGGTTGAAACACAATCATTAACTGAAACAGAAACAGCTGTGTAGGAGGAATAAAACTGGGTGAGGAACAGCCAAACTCAGCTAACAAGGTGAGGTTGCTGAAGACAGTTTACTGTCAAAAGTCATACACCATGGCAAGACTGAGCACAGCAACAGGACACAAGGTAGTTAAACTGCATCAGCAAGGTCTCTCCCAGGCAGAAATTTCAAGGTAGACAGGGGTTTCCAGATGTGCTGTCCAAGCTCTTTTGAAGAAGCACAAAGAAACGGGCAACGTTGAGGACCGTAGACGCAGTGGTCGGCCAAGGAAACTTACTGCAGCAGATGAGAGACACATCATGCTTACTTCCTTCGAATCGGAAGATGTCCAGCAGTGCCATCAGCTCAGAACTGGCAGTAAACAGTGGGACCCTGGTACACCCATCTACTGTCCGGAGAAGTCTGGTCAGAAGTGGCCTTCATGGAAGACTTGCGGCCAAAAAGCCATACCTCCGACGTGGAAACAAGGCCAAGCGACTCAACTATGCACGAAAACACAGGAACTGGGGTGCAGAAAAATGGCAGCAGGTGCTCTGGACTGATGAGTCAAATTTTGAAATATTTGGCTGTAGCAGAAGGCAGTTTGTTCGCCGAAGGGCTGGGAGCGGTACACAAATGAGTGTCTGCAGGCATCAGTGAAGCATGGTGGAGGTTCCTTGCAAGTCTGGGGCTGCATTTCTGCAAATGGAGTTGGGGATTTGGTCAGAATTAATGGTCTCCTCAATGCTGAGAAGTACAGGCAGATACTTATCCATCATGCAATACCATCAGGGAGGCATCTGATTGGCCCCAAATTTATTCTGCAGCATGACAACGACCCCAAACATACAGCGAAAGTCATTAAGAACTATCTTCAGCGTAAAGAAGAACAAGGAGTCCTGGAAGTGATGGTATGGTCCCCACAGAGCCCTGATCTCAACATCATCGAGTCTGTTTGGGATTACATGAAGAGAGAGAAGCAACTGAGGCTGCCTAAATCCACAGAAGAACTGTGGTTAGTTCTCCAAGATGTTTGGGCCAACCTACCTGCCGAGTTCCTTCAAAAACTGTGTGCAAGTGTACCTAGAAGAATTGATGCTTGATGCTGTTTTGAAGGCAAAGGGTGGTCACACCAAATATGGATTTGATTTAGATTATTCTTCTGTTCACTCACTTTGCATTTAGTTAATTGATAAATATAATCTATTAACATGTATATTTTTGAAAGCATTCTTACTTTACAGCATTTTTTCACACCTGCCTAAAACTTTTGCACAGTACTGTATATATAATCAATGTTTTTTGATGGAACAAACGACAAACTCATGACAGTTTAACTGACCATTGTGTTATAAAACCTACAATTAAAAACTTAAAATACCACATCAATATGAACATAAAGTATTTCTATGATTGACTTTCAGGAATTATAGCTATCTACCCAATATGATCATATTAGTTTCTTTCTTTTGTTGTTGTTTAGTAGTATTTAGAGGGCGGGACTCCGGCTGAAATGAACAAGGCGCGGTCAGAGCCCCTTCACACGTGCAGACAAAGAGATCCAACAACACAGCCAAAATATTCCTGTCTAACTTTTTTTTTTTTTTTTTAAACCAGAACAAATTTACAGAACTGCTTGAAATGTAGGGATCTGATCATCTATTGTAGATTGTTGTGCTATCTGGAGTTGATCGTTAGCTTGAAGACCTGTTTTACAGAAAAGTTGCAGAGAGTACTTCCAGAGAGTTGGTGCGCCAGCTTGCAAAGTTAAGTACAAAGCTGAGAGGAGAGTTCCTTTGTTCTATACGCAGAGCTTTGAAAGGGAGATCCGGGAAGGATCACACCAATTATCATTTACTCCTACTACTCTTAAGTGCTTCAGAGACCATGGCAAAAGGATCGAAATCGTACATTTTCTGGTAAGTGAATTTTGTATCGGACTTTTTTTTCTTTTCAATATACACGTATATACAAACAGACAAAACGTCAAGAGTTAATTGGATATAAAACTTGATCAAAATTGCGCATGGCGACGCTTTTGACTCATTAATGCCCTGACAAAAGACACACCACTTTACAAAAACAATCTGAGTTTTATATATATATATATATATACACACACACAACTATAAACGGGTATTTTATTTCCTTGAAAAACAATATGGTTAGACCGCTGCGAAGAAAAAACATTGTTTATTAAGATTGGTATTGCCTTCCTTTTTCTTTTTTTCTATCAAAGTTATTTAGGCAAAAAATGGTATTGATACGAAATTTCACTTTATAGAATGGTGGAAGCCTAAAAGAAGAATAAGACGAGATCGTCTGGTGGTAAATATAGAGTAAATGTATGAGCAACAGGTATGGAGCGAATAGGCGGTGCTGATCTCTTGAATGTTATTGAACTTATGAAGCTAACATCAGGTCTTTGTTCTCGTTCTGAAATGTAAAGAATATACATAAAAACGAAACCTGTACACTATTTTTGTTTAAAAACTGTAAACTGTAAAAATTTCACACGAATGAGATCATCAAACGTTTCGACAAATGATGCATTCTCTTTGTTTTTTTTTGTTCTGAAGATAGTTCTAAACAAAGGTTCGAGCAGCGAAAATTAAACACATTCATATTCTAAGCATTACTTGGAGACGTTGATGAAAGAAATGAAGAACATTAAATTCTATGATATTTAAAAATCCGATCGTTTATGTAAAAGTTGATAAATGCAATTTTAAAGGATGCTTGTGAATGCTCAAATGTCAATTCCATCACAGACAACAAAGAATCTCTGGTGACTGCCCTTTGTCTTTGAGGGAGATGTGTGCGATTTTAAACTGTACTGTACTGCGTTAATGCTTTTATAGGAACAGTAAGAAGTATATGTTTAAATTACACGTTTTTTTTTATTTCAAGTTTAATACCGCATCAGTTATTTCAAGAGAATTTTAATTAAGTACTGTTAATGTTAGCACGAGTGCAACCATATCATTTAATAGGAATATAAAGGTGTTTAAAAATGATAGCATATAAAACTCTAAAGCCTACTGTATAGCAAATGTCATTTTTTAAACCAATGATCTGTCTGTTTCACAGCTTCTTAAAACATTCTAACCATATAATATTTTGCAAACGTATCATACTGTCAGAACTAATATGATTTTATCACCACACAGCTGGCATCTGTTATCAAGGAGCCAGAGCGTTGATGTAGCTGATGGAAGATGTCCATACGTTTTTCAAATAAATCGCGCCATCTCCAAACTTTTGGGCAGAAGACAATGCCTCATCTTTCAAAAAAATTTTTGCAGAGGAGCTACGCTTTGTTTCAACTTGTTGTCTGATGTGTTCAATAAGCACAAAAAAGACAATTACATTTTCAGCACCCTTTCATATTTGACACATTATGACATTTAAACACAAAAAATGGTTTTAAACCGGTTACTTTCAGAATTAGATAATAAGTTTGATTTGACCATTTGAACTCGCATATTATGTTTGGAATGTGAACAATTAATCAAGTGAAGACTAAAGATAACACATTTGATCCTCTGATGTAGTACCGAAACATAATAAATAGTTGATAGTGTACTTAACCGGTTATGATAAGACACAGATTGAATAAATGTAAGGACGTGTTTTCCTTACAAAACAATAATTGAAGTTATAGAACAATAGCTTTAATACACTTCACCAAAAACTATAGTTAGGAGCATTTCGGTTAAGGACTTTTTATTATTATTATACTGTTAGCCAGAATTATGTTATTATTATTATTATTATTATTATTATTATTATTATTATTATTATTATTATTACTTCGTATTTGAAACGTTATTGTTTAAAGTTGTGGATTCAAGTTTTAAAGCAAAGTAAAATACTGTAAATGTTTTTTTTTTTCTGTTGACGTGAAACAATAGGTGAACATTCACAATTCGTTTTCTACATTGGCTTTGTTTTGTCTTTGCGCAGGTTTTTGTATACATGTGGTGGAAGAAAACAAAACAAACCTTTTGATGATCAACTAGGCATGCTTATTATCGGATTTACAGAAATCAACTTTTTATTCTCAGCAAGACATCCAACTTGAATCTACCTGGGAAAATGTATGTGGAATTGTGTGCCAGGATCGTTCATTGCTCATTGAATGCTAACCATGGGAATGATACACTCTCTTGGGATTACAACTCTACACTTCAAACCTTTTCATTCATTCCGAAATTGGGATTAAAATATACATTGTTTGGAATACTTATTTTGGTGAAACCTTCGGTTCAGTATCAGGTATGTATTATTTAATAACTGTATGCCAACTTAAACTAACCATGTGACAACTGCATTGTTGCTGTAAGAGTTTTGTTTATTATTATTTGAAACTTTTCATGCATGAAATATTGAAAACAGCTAAACAAAATGTGTTTTTTTTTCCGATTGATTTATTGGAGAAACAAATGGCATCCTCATAAGAGGTCATGGTGCATTTGCATGTTCCATATGCCTCATATAAACAAGACAATTATTATTCGTCACCATATGAGGTCTTAGTGAATTAAATGTTTAATAAATAATTTTTGTCATTCTTAATGGTTTTTGGTTTGACATCACTTCTCCATCTTGATATATCAAGGTATCTCAACAATTATTTTGCTACTACATGTAATAGTTTATACGAGTAGTGTTTTTTTCATTGCTAAGCAGGACTAAATAAAACAAATAAACCGTTTTTTCAGCAGTGTTGAAGCTGGACAGCGTCAGGGGATTTTGTCGTTTTAAAGTGGAGGACGCTACTAATGAAATGTAGGTGAAAAGACATTGGCATGTGTTGTTAAAGGACACCATTGTACCGTGCAACACAGACAGACTGTTTTCAGGTTAAGTTAGTTAATCAAGTGCTTCCAGCATCCTCATACTGTAGGAGCACGTGCTCTATGAATTCTGATTTCCAGCAAGTAAATAGTCTGCAGTGATGCCATGGAAAGTGGACATCACAAATTAATACTGAATTTTTTACTCTATTGTCTGAACATACCCTTGTGAGTATTTTTTTAAAATTCATAATAATAATATTTTGTCATTCTATGAGGCATGGATTTTTGATTTTTTTTTGTGACATATGTGGACACTATTTCAAAAGCACACTGCACATTTTTAATGGAATTTGTAGGTTTGCATAAAACACTGTACTTTATCCAAAATCTTAAAACCTTAAGTTATATTTTATTGGCTTTATCCTACTTTTATTTCAAAATGTTTCATTATTTTTTTCATATGAGAAATTCTTACTGGTTTGGGGCAAAAGTCAAGCCCAAGTGCAATAGTGAGTATAGCTATAGACCAGGGGTGGCCAAAGTTGGTCCTTCCACTTCTGGTCTTTGTCCTAGCCCTGTTGTAAAATGTTTTAATTGAACCAATTAAACCTCCATCCAACCCCATAAGTAGTTAATTATATAATTTTAACTGTTAGATGTGAAGTGGATTTGTTCTCCAGGACTGTGATTGGACACCCCTGCTATAGATTAATGAGTACAGCACTGCCCTGCCCCTCGCCCAGACAATATACAACAGAATAAAAACAAAACCTATTCACTATAATTTGTTATAAAGTGCTAGCCACAGATGTAATTTTAACTTCTTTTACCAGTTATAAAAGATATTGCAGGACATGGATGGTTAGGTCTATATTCATATTCTACAACATGTTATAGATGTGTATCTTAAATTTTTATTTAATTTGTAAGGGTGGGATGTAATAAAGCAGTTTTTTATACAGACACATCATTTTGGAATGTAATTCAATATGAAAGTATAAGTTGTAGACTTTGCGTAAAGTTAACTGTGAAGCATTGAAACTGACACCCAGGTCCGCCAGAGTAAATACAAAAGAGCAGAGATGCTTTTTGATCACAATGTTTTTTTTTTTAAATCTAGTTTTAGATAAATACAGAAGTGTAACCAGAACAGTTTGTTTTTTCAGTAAATGTATGTATTTTTACATAAACTTTTTTTTTTGCATTTTTAATAGTACACAAAGCATGTTTCCTCTTGATTATGCATGGGTCACAATTCTATCTTGAGTTATAGTCACAGCTGTTTATTAACGGGAATTGGATATATGACTAGAAGGCGAGGGACAAAAAACGAAAAAAAATCCAGATAGGAAAAAAGTAGCATAACATGGTGGCACATTGTAGAACAAAAACAAAAAACAAAAGACAATGGGCTAAAAAGTATTTGTAGACCATTCTAGTTATGGCTTGTGGACCAACTAGAAATACAAGTTTTAGTTAACCAACCAGATTTTTGTAATTTTTTTTTTAATTATTTAAATTTGTATTTTAAATAGCCTAATTAAAGTCTTGGAGTCACACTTATTTTATTTTTTTAATAAAAGAGAGAGGAGGAGTGTGTGGGAGAAACAATAAAACAATAGATGTCCTTAAATCCCCTTTTTGTACACCACCCAGTGCACTGCTCAGCATGTCCTCACTTTTCTTGTATTATATTTAGGCTTGCTACTTTTCGATTGTAATCATTAAAGCTTGTTAAACTTCAATTCCCCAAAATATGAGTTTGACTGAAATACATTTATATACGATAAACATCTGTAAAACCACTCGCTATTTTTTATTTTCTTACCAGAAACAATAATTTAAGAAATCATCTCTAGTCTGTGTAGTTTTTATACTTGCTGTCTGTCCCGTCTCCGTTCCACTCTGAATGGCTAGATGTCGCTGTCAGTCAAATCACTGGTTCCTTAATAGGCTAGTGTAGTTTCACCGTCAGTCATTTCATCCTGTCCTGACAGATCTTGCTGGCTGAAGCAGCGCTAGAATGCTCTCATTCGTTTAAATGACTGTCAATCATCAGACCAACTTTGCACTTTCATTTGCCAGCTACAGCGCCTGTCATTCAAAGCGCCTACTTTGAAATTAGCGGGTTAAGGTGAAGGTAAGCGTTTGCTATCATAGGTATGTACGGTGACAGTTATTAGTTTGATTTGAAAAATGGGGCGCATGAGGAAAACACTGTAATGAGTATTGTGCACAATACCCTGATCGATGGAAGAAGTCTCCGCGGCAGGAGAAGCGGGCCAGTCTGCCTTGCCTCCAGTGAGTCCAGCTGTGTTTAAGGAGAGGGGCGGAGCTCGGAATAAGTGCAAGTTAGTTTTGTTCAACTCTCTAATGTTTTGTTCTGTGCATATTGCTTTTACTTGTATGTATACTGTAAAAAGTCTGTGTAACACACTTTATATGCTACATTTTCTATGGTTTATTTGAGAATTTTTTTTAAATTTGTGTAGGATCTATATCTATACAAGGTATAGCTTCACTGACCAAATGTTATTTCAATTAGAATGTTGGTAACCATGGTTTTGTTGCATGTTGAATATGATACAGGGGTTTCTCTAAATGAGACGTTTCTCAATGTCATAAGCATAAAGGTCGATTTCACCCATCCTCTGCTTGAATTGAAAAATAAAGATTGAAAAAAATGGTAAATTCTTTCAAAAATAAACATTGATATTAATCGTCGATTTGGCAAAAAAATAAAAATCAAATAGTAGCAAGCCTAATTATATTGTACGTTTTAGACCCATCAACCTCATTGAACGTATTTATTTTCTGCTAGGTAAAACGTGTTCCTTATTTCCTTTTAGTTTTTTTTTCATAAACATATTTAATGGAAGTTCAATTTTTAAGTTCTGACCAAACCCCAACTCAGATGGTCTCTGTGAACTTATGAACAACTGTACCAGTTGCAACCAGTATCTGGGCATTGCATATTGCAGGAACACTTGTACCTTAGTGAACCATACTGAACAAAATGATTTAGAATGCAAGCGTATTGTCATGTTTGACTTTGAACATGCTTCACAACCATGTGCCGGAGTCTAGTAGAGACCACAGACTCACGTTTCAGAGATGGTTCGCATCCATGTGGTTAGGACTGAAAACACAGCAAGTGTTTCTTACTGGCGTTTTCATCACAGTGTTTATAATGTTTTGGTCAGGATTAACGACTGGTATGACAACCTACCTTTCGAATTGTTGCTGCCAGTGGGCAGACTTAATACAAAATATCAAGCATAGTTGGACTTGCTAGTGCCTGTAGCTGCAAGATAACAAAAATTGACCATCCATGGGTAGAAATTGATCCTCATGAAGTTATTCATTTATGACAGGTTCTTCTTGATCTCTTTTTTTGTAATTATTTGAATTATCTCATGCAGAATTCCTTTTTTTGCCATTTGACACGAGTTTACCAGATATGTTAAACTGATGTGTTGATCTAATATTTTTGTTTTATTGTCATGGGAATATTCGCTGTTCTAATGGGTGTACAGTAATACCATGTCTGTCTTGGAATTTACACTGACAATAAATATGAATGACTTCAGTCTTAAAACACAAGTAATCACGGCAAGCTGTAGGTTTGTCAAGTTAAATCTGTTATTGTCTGGCTGTTCAAAGATTATGTCCTTCCTGATTGATGGGTTTATCTGGATTAACTGTCATCTGTACCATGCAAGCTTTATGTAGAGCTTACGCAGCCAACTGCAGCCCCCTGATTTGACTGATAATGGTCAGACTTCCTTTTCTAAGCAGAGATGTGGCTCGGCATCAATGGCAAAGTGCATTTCAAACATTTTCTTTCCATACTTTGCTTTTTAGCACAAAGGTGCCACTCAGAACTTTGATTTGCGTTTTGACATTTTAGAAAGTTAAAGGGAGGGCGAAGCCTCTTTTTCACAATTAAATAACATACTTAATCATAACCAATGTGCTCAGAAAAAGCAAAATATATGTTTCTGTGATGTTTTACGGTTCTTCAGTTCAACATTAATCAGCTCTGTTAAACACACCTGCTTTGGCTTAATATTGACAAGCAGCTTGAGTATGTATTAAACATAGACCTGCTTTGACTTTTGTGCATGTGTTTGATTTTAAACAGCTGCTGTAGAATGTTTGTATACAGACTTGGAGGAGGACTGAGCTCACAGCCCTACATGCTCATTCCCATTCTTTTTATTATACCAATGCCGACTCCAGACGCCTCTTTGTATATCTTGATAAGAAATAGTGGGCTTTGGGGGCTCCCAGTGGCATCCAGTAAAAGCACTCGCTAGAGTGCAGGATGCACTCTATAGCCTGGACGTCGCCGGTTCGAGTCCAGGCTACTCCACAGCAGACCATGGATGGGAGCTCCCAGGGGGCGGTGCTCAATTGGCCGAGCATCGTCCAGGGGGAGGGAGGGTTAGGTCGGCCAGGGTGTCCTGGGCTCACCGCGCACCAGCGACCCCTGTAGTCTGGCTGGGCGCCTGCGGGCTTGCCTGTAAGCTGCCCAGAGCTGCGTTGTCCTCCGACGCTGTAGCTCTGAGGCGGCTGCACGGTGAGTCTGCAGAGTGTAAACTTTATTGGTGGTTTGGATTGGATCGCCAATAATACTTCCACCAATCAGAGTGTGGCATGACAGTGTGCGATCCCGCCCTCTGACAGACTGGAGGTGTGCAGCACAGGTTAAAGAAGCGCGCGTTGGACAAGGGAAAGAATGTGTCGGATGTCAAAGTGAATATGAGAATGGCAGTGAGTGATAATGCCAATTTGCTTAAAAAAATTAAAAGCAGACCAGACATTTCCATCACTGGTGGACAGTTCAGGAAACGAAGCAACCACGACACCTAAGTTAGGGTCGTGGTTGCTTCGTTTCCTGAACTAGTCATTCAGCAGCACAGACGGACCGATACTTCGGCAGCAGTAGCGCTCTGACCTAAATGGCTTTACAGCAGCCTTGATCTGTGTAATCGGGACCCCTTTATTCCTGACGTTCTGCTGTACCACACCCACCTGCTGATTAGGAGCTTGCAGCTGGTAAGCACACACACTGCTCGTTCCCGCAACTAAACACAGCAGGCAGGCTGCTACACATACAGTGTCAGGTTTCCCATTAAAACCAATCCCATTATTACTTACACAATCACAACACTCGTGTTTACAATAAACAATCACAGAAGCCCCCTCCTTATGTGCAGGGCTCCAGCCCTGCTGCACAGGTGTTTTATCTTTTTCAAAAAAGTTAATTGAAGACTGGAGTAAAAACTTAGAAAATATGGCCCAGCATGTCTATGTCTATGCAAACTGTTTTTTTTTCTTCTTCACAATAAAAGGGTTGGAATTTTGCATAGCACTACAAAAGTCGGAACAGTAGCATGAAAAAAAGTTTTCACTAATAATTACGTATTTCTGTATGATTTTGTAAGATTTTGTATGAGAAAACCAATCTGTCTTCTACATACTCAAGCTTATATTGTCTGTCCAGCTGATGGTGTTTTAAAAAAGTTTTCTTTACAGATTTTATGAATGTTCTTACAATTAGTTCTGCAGACACTTTTTCAATGTTTTCTGGAGAGCAAGCACTTTTGAAATGTATAAATAAACAATGCGAGTGTCACCAACCGAAGAGATGTCCTGAAATGCCCTAGTTGTTTGCCAGCCAGTGCCCTCATTAGAACACGTCACATTAGTGCCTGGAGCCAGTGGTACTGTCATTTTGCAATTTATACTGTAACATCTTAGTAAAACATACTGGCTTGGAAACTGCAGATACTGTAGCATAAGACAAATGTTAATCAGGCATATATATCTATGATTTGAACTTTGCCTGAATGTGCATTTGCAGTGCTCAAACTAAGTAATATTACAGCATGCATGATGATATTCACTGCAGCATTGTAAGTTCAATTTGGGTTTGTGGTAATGGTGAACTTGGTCTGGACATTCACCAGCACAAGTTCTTGAGGGTGATAACTTTTGTTTTGGTTTTTTTGGGCTTAATAAAGCTGACTTCAAAACTGCTTGTCCAAATTGATGAAACTTTACATTAAAATTAGTTACAAGAAGCAATTCTACATAAGAATACAGGTTTTGTTTCATTAGCTCTCCACAGCTACTGTAGCAGGTGATGACACACAGTTGAGGGTGTTTGTCTGTGGAGAGCTGCAATCGACACACATTAATGCAGATGTGTATTCAATTGTTTCACTTCAAATGACAAATTAGCCTAGTCAGCACCACGACCCTAACTTAGGTGTCATCACCTGCTTACTGGGGAGAGCTCGACCCTGTTACCTGAATATTAGGTTTGTGCAGCTCTAATGTTTAAACTACTTGACCAGTTTTGATGCAAACATTTAATAAAATATTTATTTAGTTTTACGTGATGTGGCCTACTTTTTCATGGTTGTGACATGTTTATACATGGGCAGCTGTGTGGAGTAGTGGTTAGGGCTCTGGACTCTTGACCAGAGGGTCGTGGGTTTAATCCCAGGTGGGGGACACTGCTGCTGTACCCTTGAGCAAGGTACTTTACCTAGATTGCTCCAGTAAAAACCCAACTGTATAAACAGGTAATTGTATGTAAAATAATGTGATATCTTGTAAAAATTGTAAGTCACCCTGAATAAGGGCGTCTGCTAAGAAGTAAATAATAATACAACGAGTGTTGAGTAATCTTGTATCAAATAATCCAATTTTTATCTCAATGTGCGTCTAATGCAAAACATGATCACATTTTCAGAATTCTGTTGTAATTTAATTTAGTTTGAAATATTCACAAATTTTGAATTTGCTGTAAAACAAGAGTATAACATGTACCATATTATGAGAGAAACACTCCACAGTCTTTTAAAAATGCTTTATTCTATATGAAAGCCAATTTAATCAAAAGTTTCTTACACTGGGTTTACAATACATTTTTAGATTGTCTTGAAGAACCACAAGTGCAGTATGCCTCATTTGGTCACCAGACATAGCATTACACAAATACCAAAAAGAAAATACCAACATTCCATAAGAGTGCTTTGTACTATCCATGCATCATTTGCAGAACATTGACTAGATAGGTATATTTATATACATATTATGCATATACACAGCCTTCTCATTTCCACCTGGCGGCCCGGCTAAATTGCCGTCTACTTTGCCAGATTAGCTGCCTAAAATAGTTATTTCAAGAAGAAAAAAAAACGAGTTTTTATAGTGCTTGTATGTTCCAGTGAATAGTATTCAAAATGTTTATTTTCTTCCAGTAAAATAGCAGCAATTTCCACAATTATGTATGCAAGTCGAGTAAAACATTCTTTCTCTGAGGACATTTCGTTTCCGGGCTTATGTTTCCATGGATACTGTGAATCGTGATGGACTGTCACAAAGACGGCCAGAGTGGGTGACGTCAGACCAGAGCCAGGAAATAAATAAACAAAGACTTGGGGTTTTGATGACGCTGAGCGTGATCGCTCAGCATTTAATAATTAAACAGAAAATAAAAGGTTTGTACACAAAACAGAAACAGGACACGGCACTTTCGCCAAAATAAATATATAAACAAAACGGACTAAACAGTAAACAGACAGACAAACGGTGAGTGAAGCAACGCAAATCTTTCTTTCTTTCTTTCTTTTTCTTTCTTTCTTTCTCCTCTCTCTCTCACCCGTTCTCCACTCACGAACACCCAACCCCGAGTGAGTGAAAACATGCTGTTTTTATGCAGTTGTACCGAGACTCGATTGCTAGTCAATCATTCAATTGGAATCTCGGTACAACTGCGGGGCTTCAGCCACACTATCTCCTGCCGCGAAAGTGCAGCTGGGGAGCTGGTCTCCTGACCTCCCCCTTCTTCATGGCGGCAGTTCCCCTCCGTGGGGCTCCGGCCACCCAATTTCCGGCAGCAAAACTGCTGCGGGGAGCTGGTCTCCTGACCTCCCCCTTCTTTGTGGCCGCCAGCTCCCCTCCGTGGGGCTCCGGCCACCGTGTTTCCTGCCACGGAAATGCGGCTGGGGAGCTGGTCTCCTGACCTCCCCCTTTCTTCATGGCCGGCAGCTCCCTTCATGGAGCTCCGGCCACAGTGTAGTGACCGAGGCAAAGCAGAGGCCCGGTGACCCCAGGCGAAGCAGGACCCTCGGCGACCCCAGGCGAAGCAGGATGCTTGGCGACCCCAGGTGGCGGCAGCAGCAGCGGACCCTCGGGAGGCGGCGGCAGCAGCAGCGGACCCTCGGGAGGCGGCGGCAGCAGCAGCGGACCCTCGGGAGGCGGCGGCAGCAGCAGCGGACCCTCGGGAGGCGACGGCAGCAGCAGCGGACCCTCGGGAGGCGAACTTCGGGAGGAGCCCCTGGCCTTAGAGGCGGCAGCGGGAGCTCCACTTCTCCCTCGCACCCTGCACCCTGTGTGGAGCAAAAGGCAGCCCCAGGCGATGCGGAGCGACAGGCAGCCCCAGGCGATGCGGAGCGGCTGGCAACCCCAGGCAATGCGGAGCGGCTGGCAACCCCAGGCAACGCAAGGCAAGCATCCTTGGGCGAAGCAAGGCAGGCATCCTTGGGCGGCGAGGCAGGCATCCTTGGGCTGGCGAGGCAGGCATCCTTGGGCGGCGAGGCAGGCATCCTTGGGCGGCGAGGCAGGCAGTCAGGACAAGCTGAGGTGCGGGTGTTGGCCCTCTTCTCGGCCTCTGCGGCCGGGCGGTTCTTCCCGTGCTTCCCTCAGCAGCCTATGCAAGGGCTGCTGAGGACCGCCAGCATCTAGTCCTGGTCCTTCTGGTGAAGGGAGAGGCAGCTCCTGCTCCTCTCCTTCGTGCCGGTGGGGAAGTGATACCAGCAGGCATTCATTCTCTGCTGGTGGGGGAAGTGATACCAGCAGACATTCCTCCTCTGCTGGTGGGGTTGGCGGAGGCAGAGGCAGCTCCTGCTGCTCTGCTCCTGCCGATGGAGATGGCGGAGGCAGAGGCAGCTCCTGCGGAGGCAGAGGCAGCTCCTGCTGCTCTGCTCCTGCCAGTGGAGGTGGGAGCGGCGTGTAGTCTCCTGGCGGCGGAGGTGGGAGCGGCGTGTAGTCTACCCTTGTTTCAGGGGACTGTTGCGGCCCTCCCTCTCTTGTAGGGGACTGGTGCGGCTCTGCCTCGGAAGGGGAGACCAGCAGGCATTTTCCCTCTGCTGGTGGGGGACCCAGCAGGCCTTCACCCTCTGCTGGTGGACAGGGACCCAGCAGGCATTCACCCTCTGCTGGTGGACAGGGACCCAGCAGGCATTCACCCTCTGCTGGTGGACAGGGACCCAGCAGGCATTCACCCTCTGCTGGTGGACAGGGACCCAGCAGGCATTCACCCTCTGCTGGTGGACAGGGACCCAGCAGGCATTCACCCTCTGCTGGTGGAGGAAGCAGAGGCAGCTCCTGCTGCTCTGCTCCTGGCGGTGGAGGTGGTGAAGGCAGAGACAGCTCCTGCTGCTCTGCTCCTGCTGATGGAGGTGGCGAAGGCGGGACCAGCAGGAATTCACCCTCTGCTGGTGGAGGTGGGAGCTGCAAGCAGTCCTCCCATGGCAGTGGAGGTGGAACCA
Organism: Acipenser oxyrinchus oxyrinchus; assembly: GCA_030684275.1. Classification (NCBI taxonomy): domain Eukaryota; kingdom Metazoa; phylum Chordata; class Actinopteri; order Acipenseriformes; family Acipenseridae; genus Acipenser; species Acipenser oxyrinchus. Next base: position 73,717,607 of record CM060250.1, on the reverse strand, counting down.
GCAGGAATTCACCCTCTGCTAGTGGAGACTGGGGCTGTGGACGCTCTACCTTCCCCTTTTTGGGCCGTGGACGCACCGACTCCTCCCTCTTGGGCTGTGGACGCACTCAGCATTTAATAATTAAACAGAAAATAAAAGGTTTGTACACAAAACAGAAACAGGACACGGCACTTTCGCCAAAATAAATATATAAACAAAACGGACTAAACAGACAACGACGGTGAGTGAAGCAGCATAAATCTTTCTTTCTTTCTTTCTTTTTTCTTTCTTTCTCCTCTCTCTCACCCGTTCTCCACTCCACGAACACCCAACCCCGAGTGAGTGAAAACATGCTGTTTTTATGCAGTTGTACCGAGACTCGATTGCTAGTCAATCATTCAATTGGAATCTTGGTACAACTGCACGTGAATTAATTAAGTGCACTCCCGTGACCACACATTACATTTTAACCAGCACGTGAAGTGATTTGTGCCATCCTCGTGCCTAAATACAAATCTACATTTTTAAATACACGTGAAACACAGACCCGCTTATATCCCGTGTACCAATGACTATACACCAACATTTACACACAACACGTAACATATAATACACAGGGGGGGCACTTTGCCACATGGACCAATCAGTTTTGAGCTTACAAGCGATGTTGGTGATGAAGGCCAAACTGTACAATCATATACTGTACCTGAGTCAGTAACCGTACAGCAGAGTTAAAAACAAACAACCTACGTTTTCTATGTATGATCGTCATTTTTACTCAAAGTGTACGAAATACAGTGAGTATATGTTATAGCATTGTAAAATGTCTTATGCATTTACTTAGAAGATCTGAAAACTATCACTATATGAGCTACAAGATGTATCAGTCAGATCTTTTGCTGCATAATCAGTTGCTGTGAAACTGTGGTCAACTAATATTATTGACAGATTACAAACAAAATGCAGAAAAAAAACACACCCCCCCACACACACGTACAAATACACATAAACACATACTGTGATTATCTATCTATGTTTAAATAGGCACGGTACTTAAGATGACTAAAGACAAAGGTTCGTTAATTTTAGAAGAATATCTAAATTCCCTTTTTAAGAAGTTCAAGTCAAATGGAAATGTATGTTCAAACTTATGTACAGTGCGAATCTCTTCCTCCTCCTCTTCTGTTGATGTCACACATTCCATGTCTTCTCAAAACACAGCCATATTTTCTTTGTATATTAGAGCAGTGGGGGGAGGGAGGGTATTTTCACGCTAAATGTAATGCTATAAAGTTGTTTTTTTTTACTCTGGGAAAGGGAATTGACGCTTGGGTATAGTCAAAAAAAAGAAAGCGAAGCGAAGTGACGCGATGCAAAGCGCAGGTGTGTCCAGGCCTTTAGGGTGCTAAAAGGCATGGTGCAAACATAGATACACCGTATAAAAATGTAGGCATTAATGAATGGTATAACGCTGCGTTTGCTTTCACTTTGAAACTTTTTACTAGGCACTCACCAGCTGTATAGTTGGCTCATCAATCTGAGTGCCTCTCATGGCGTTCTGGCAAAATTGAGCTACAACAGTATTACAGTACAACGTTGCATAGCCGACCTCCTGTGGACTGGGAGAATGAACAAACCTGGACGCACTAATGTCCGTTTTTAAGACAAACACATAAGAAACACCAATATTCCTTTAATATTTTCTTTGACATACCGTATAACGGGATATTTTGGAGGAATTTATTTTGACTTTATTGGTGGTTTGGATTGGATCACCAATAATACTTCCACCAATCAGAGTGTGGCATGACAGTGTGCGATCCCGCCCTCTGACAGACTGGAGGTGTGCAGCACAGGTTAAAGAAGCGCGCGTTGGACAAGGGAAAGAATGTGTCGGATGTCAAAGTGAATATGAGAATGGCAGTGAGTGATAATGCCAATTTGCTTAAAAAAATTAAAAGCAGACCAGACATTACCATCACTGGATTTAGGAAATCTGGAATTTATGATGCAATCAGAAACTCTGAGGCTGTGTAAACTGCACCTTCTACTGTGGTACATTACGTGTAGGACTGTTCTTTTTTAGGTTAAGCAGTTTTGTGTTTTTGTTTTTGTTTTTTACAAGGTGTTAATTAAGTAGCAGCCAGTGTTTATGCCAGACTTGTTAGAAAGTCTGTACCAATGGTGCACATTTGCTTTGGATTGTTATTGTTGATACATGTAGATACTACTATTAAGACAACCACCGTGCAACCAATATGTTAAACTAAATTAGTTATGCACCTTATAAAAAAAGTTGATTTTGCCAGTGCTTGCTAGTCTATTAACCAGTTTTAAATTTAAAGCATTTTAGTTTCGGCTTTAGTTTTTACATGTGGCAATACTGTCCTACAATTACAAAATGGATCATTCCACTGTGTTATGTTAGTGAACCATAGCTAAGTTTTAAAAGTGAGAGTTAGGAAATGCCTATCGTTAAAGTGTACTGCAGTTAGTAATCCTTCCCAATTACTGATATCTTAAAATTGAAGGGCCATATAAGAATGATAAATATTGTAACTCATTTTTAGAAGGCCTTTGTTGTTCTCCAGGTTGCTCATTGTAGATGCTATAACTAGTTACTGTAAATGAGATACTGTTTTAGCAGACACTTCCATTAAGTAAACATGCATTTTAATGTGTTTTAAATTAAAAGTAGAAATGCAAAACTTGTGTACATGCTAGTGATAAATGCCAATTCAAAAACTGTCAAAATCTACCAAGGTAGCAAATCTGCAAATTTAATACCAGTCAACATTTCCAGTTACACAGTACATTAGTTGCTTTAAGGATTTCCACTATCTTATTAGAAATGTACTGTTTAGCACTGATCTGTACATTCTACTGTGCCCCCAGCATTTGAATAATGCTTTATATTACATTGATCTGTGTGTGATTAAATACATCATCTTTACAGTAAAATATGGGTTCCTTACAATATATAATGGTAATTAAAAAACATATATAATCATGCATGTGTGTATAAACATTGTATATTCAGGGGTTAGCCATTAGTAACATTGAAACACCTGAACCAAATTTGAGTACATTTTAACTCATTTTGTCTCCGACTCACTTCCAATAGTGCCGTAGTTTTTAATGTCTATTAATAATGTTCTTTAATATTTAATATGGGGAGGGGGATGGAATTAACCATGACACAATGGCTGTAAAATAATTCTGACCGTCACAAACAGGCTTTTCAGGCTCAGATATTATTTGTAAAAAAAAAAGAATAAAAAAAAGAACGCAGACAGGATTGTCGCTTCAGAAATTGCATTGATTTACTACAGCGTTACTCATCACCACAGCTACTTGTCTCTGATAAGATTAGCCTCTAACCTACCAAGATATTGCTACTATTTTTCTGGCTTGCAAGTTCGATTGATAGAAATATCAAGAGCACAATACTGTGTATACTGCATGATTATTGATTTGTACCGAGATCTGGTGGTGCTATGTTAAAATGTATTACAGTGTACTGCAGTTTTGATAGTGCAAGGCTGACTGAGAAATCTGTCCGGGTTTGGTCTGTGGAAAAAGTGGAAACCCTAATGTATTTAATCTTGTTAACAGCAAATATGACATCGAGATTGGTGGCTACACATATTTAGAGTTACATCATCAACATAATAATAATAATAATAATAATAATAATAATAATAATAATAATAATAATAATAATAATAATAATAATAATAAAATCATTAATTTATAAGTGACATAACATTTATGAATAATGTGGCTTATTCGAGATTTGACGGTTTGATGACGGTAAAATCTATCTTACACAAAATAAAAGCATGTACCAACATTTTAACATAGTGTATATATATATATATATATATATATACAAATTTATTACATTTTAATACAGACGATATATTGTAACACTGTCCACGCGTCTGCTAGTGAAACAGGACTTGGGGAGACCAGATGGGATTCCAAACTTGCAGTTTTTATTACTGAACTAAATAAACACAGTGAATCCCTGTGTGGGCCGGGTTCACGCCAAAAATAATAAAACAACTAACTCCCTCTCTCTGTTGTCGTGCTCTCTCACTCTGTTCTTCTTGCTCTCTCCACTCACTCTCACTTTCTTCTTCACTGCACACTCCAGACTTTCTTCAGGGTTCTTATTACTGCTACACAGGGCAGGCCCTCACTTTTAGCCTCGCGTTCTGTCCCTCCACCACTCGCTCTCACGCCTGCTGGCCTTCTCCCACTCGCAGCTCACCCACCACTACTTATAGCCTTGGGGGAGGGTACCGCCCACCATTTGCACGCACACACACCACACACGCACGAACACACACACTAACTACCCAAATGCTAATGGCGTGCCCCATTCTCGTACAATACATGCAACATGAAACAAGACATGACAAACGAACAACAAGACAGTCCAGCAGGGTGCCATCGCCTGGGTCGTTACACTATATTAAAATTTTGTATATTTTATAATTGTACTCAAGCTATGTAAACTCACCTGTAAACTGGTCTGGTTTGTGCCTTTCCATTGGAATATGCACAAGCCTTGTTGAAGCTTGTTGAAGCTTCTCCTTAAATCCTGTACATCTCGTGCAATCTGCTTGAGACCTCATAGCTCGCAGAATCTGTTTGAATTGATACTCAAACTTCGCTGCACTGCAACCCCCTTCTAGCAATAAAAATAACTACGCGACCCCACTGCTCTGTGTTATTGCAGAATAGTTAGTATTGATAAGTAAACCATGCATTGCAAGACAATATCAACAAAACTAATATATAGCCATTCGTTATTTTTAATTCACAATATAATCACAAGATTTTAAAAGCCAACAGTAAAAAAAAATGCATCCAGGTTACATGGTCGTACCACAAGGACAGCTTCTTGGTTCAGCTTTTGATTTATTAAAGCCTGGAACGTACTGCCCAATGCGACCGTCGCATCTCAATGGAGGAGGTCGTGTTGCAAAAAAATCTTTGCGAGCGGGCATAACACACCGCCCGATTGAAATCACATGATGTTTGACCTGCCGTGGATGCATTAAGTACAGCGACAATGGAGCAAATCAATGACAATAGGTGAAAACATAAGGCTATGACAGTACTATCTACAATTTTGGCTAGAAGGCGGTGTGATTGTGAAAAACACATATGACTGGAGACATGCATATATTCTCTCTATTAACACACACACACACACACACACACACACACACACACACACACACACACACACACACACACACACACACACACGGTATTACTTTGGTTTGTATATTTTGAAAACAAGCCCTGACAGCACCATAAGCATTGTACTTTTTAAATATTACAGGAAATATTTACAGAATACTTAAAAACTGCTACTACAATCATGATTCATTTATTATTAATATCGTTTTAATTAAATTAAAACTAATCACGTTTTTATTTACAATGTATTGTAGGGAACATATACTGTGTTGCCCAAATGCTTATAATGAAAACATGTACAGTATGTTTTCCTTTCATTCTGGTTGCTGTTCCTTGCACTCTTTCTACAGCAGCAATATCCTTTTTGTAGCAAGGTGACCAGAACTGAACACAATATTCTAGATGAGATCTTACTAATGCATTGCAAAGTATTAACATTACTTCCCTTGATTTAAATTCAACACTTTTCACTATATAGCCAAGCATTTTGTTGGCCTTTTTTATAGCTTCCCCACATTGTCTAGATGAAGACATTTTTGAGTCAACATAAACTTTTTCATATATATTCCTTCTTCAGTTTCAGTGTCTCCCATATGGTGTTTATAATGCACATTTTTATTGCCTGCATGCTGTACCTTACACTTTTCTATATTAAATGAAATTTGCAATGTGTCTGCCCTTTTCATTTAGTAAGGTCACAAATGATGCTGTATTCATACTTTCTGTAATTACAGTTTCATATTTTAATTTTGCTATCAAATTACATATCCCTAAACTGATATTTAACTGGTATTATTTCATTTCATAAACCTTACCTGCTGTGCACTTCCATTCACTATACTGTAGGTATCACAAAAGAAACACATGACATCAGAAACATGCATTTTTAGAACATGAACATGAAATTAAAATACAAATACATATTTGCTAAAGCATGGCATGGATCATTTGTGGAATTATTTTGTTGACTACAATTACTTTACTTAGTATAACTATGGAAGTATAAATGTTTCTGATCCCAGATTAATTTATGATAATGTTTTTAGTGATGCTGTTTTTTAATGAGGCCTCAGTTTCAATGGGCTTATTCCTGGTTAAAGAATGAACAAATAAATAAGTAATAATAAGTGGAGGTGGAAAATCCAGCACATAGCATTGTCTTGCTACTGAGACATTAAGAAAACAATTTCAAATTTGAGTTAGTTTCCATCGGCTGATTCAGTTAAGATTGCTGAATGGCAAAATTGCAGAATGTAGACTTGAGCCTCAGTTTGAATAAAGCAAAAAGCTACTTTTACAAGCTGTGTTTATGTTATACAGTAAGGATGAATTCTGGTCTTCTGCTTAGTTCCCTCCAATACACCCAGCGCTGTCTTTTATGAAGTTTGATTAATTTTGGATTTTGGTTTGATTAATTACCTCTAAAATCCCAGTTTGTTGGAATCTTTGTCACACTGTTTTGGGGAAAACCCACTAAAAAGGCCACTAACAGTACATCCACAGTACATAAGAAACAAGAAGCCCAGTCATCTGATAAATGATTAACAACATCTGAAACACAACTTCTATTGGGAATAACCTCCCACCCCCAATTTAGCATCTGCCTTTCACTCGTTCTAAGCTTCTTTTAGATGAGAAAATACTGCAGGGGTCTGTAAGGCCACATACAGACAGTGATTGTTGTTGCATCATTGTAGAAGGACTATAGGAATACATGATGTCATAGCAAGCATGCTGGGAATCTACACTTTGTGACTTTAAAGACCAGAGAGTCTTTGTGAACAAATTTCAAACGATGGGACTGGAAATGAGTCAGTGCAATAGTAGAGTAACACACGCATGATGTCTACATAAGTAATAATCCTGAGAAATCAGCCCAGTCCTGGTAGTTAACCATGATCTCTTAATGCAACAAGATTGAAAAATAATATTTTACACAGTTGTTAAATATTTGGTCAGTGCTGTCACAGGAGAAATGAACATCTGAGCCACATGTGAGATACAGCCATGAGAAAGAAAGATGCAGACCTTTTTCTCCTTTACAGAATTGAGGTCAGATGTGATTTAAACTACTGTTAATACTTGTCCCACATTCACTTCAAGAAAGGTTTAGGAAAGAAAACACCACTCAAAACAGCAGACCAGTAATTTCTTGTATGTCCATACAGTATGTAAGTTATTGTAGGGTTCTGTGAGGGGATGGAAACCTCTCACTTGTAAATAGTGTGTATTTCTGTGATTTATTGTTTTCATTGTACAATGTACTGGTTTCATTTACTTCCATATACAGTTTAAATGCACATAATTATTCCACCAGCTACACCAATAACAGATCTGTATTATCCTTATTGTCATATTTAAATGTGTTAACTTTATTACGTTATACATGTTTAATAGGGTTCATTTTAGCCTTGTTTTCCGTGTGAGAATGTGAAGTAAAATGTGGGCCAATCAATTCATTCATTATTCAGTTTGGTTTCAATGATGCAGGTGTGTGTGTATAGAAGGCTGAGCCTGGTCTGTATGTTCAGTCCTGTAGAGACTGGGGCTGAAGAAGGAGCACTACTGGGTTGCGGCCAAACGCAACTAAAAGTGGGCCTGTGTATTGTTATTATTTGTTGAAAAATAATTTGTTTTGTTTTATTTTTGTTTAAATAAAAGTGCTTTATAGCGACACTATTTCAACAGCTTCCTGATTTCCTGTTATTTTGCCTGATCACGTGTGCCAAACTCTTACAGGTTCCTTAAAGGTTTAATCCAAAAACCTGTCATCTAGGTTGAGTGCTCATGACAACATTTTTTTTTTTTAAATCAACCCACATAGGGAGGCTGTGTGGTCCAGTGGTTAAAGAAAAGGGCTTGTAACCAGGAGGCCCCGGTTCAAATCCCACCTCAGCCACTGACTCATTGTGTGACCCTAAACAAGTCACTTAACCTCCTTGTGCTCCGTCTTTCGAGTGAGACATAATTGTAAGTGACTCTGCAGCTGATGCATAGTTCACAAACCCTAGTCTCTGTAAGTTGCCTTGGATAAAGGCGTCTGCTAAATAAACTAATAATAGATATCAATTTTTAAATATAACTGGTTTGACTTAGCTGTCAGGTTTCAAAGAAAGTGAACCACTCTGTAAGAAGAAAATCAGGGAAAAGGACAAGGGTCAATAAGATGGGAATTCTGTCAGCCAAAAGTTAAATATTTACCATTGAAGTTGTTTCCTCTTAAATGGAACTACCAGAAAACATGAAAATATCTTGCCTATTGCCACAGTTATTTTTTATCATGTGTATCAAATACTAGTCTCACTTGCTCAATTATAAGGTCATTTTACCTACCACATTATCACATCTCATAATGTAAAACAACATACTGAAAATTTAAGTTGTATAGAGTTGCCAAATGTAGCAACTTTGCAGATAACGTCAGGTCAGATCTGTCTAAATGCTTGGTTATAGACCATTCCCAGATTTTAAATACAGATCCTATAATTATAGGTGAGTGACACTAAAATGCCTGGAAGAGGGCCATTGTATTATCTACTGTAAAGAGAACACTGTCACAACTACTCATGTCTATGTTCTACACACGCTACACTGATATGTAGTTTTACAATGGCGTACCACAGTATGCTTATATAAGGGCAAACAGATGAAAAACTACATTGCACACCTACTGTAACTTGTATTTTTACTCGATACATTGTACATTGTTACTCACCCAGTATTAGCGTAGGTACACAGTATAAGTTGTTAAACCTGAGAAAATTCTTACCAACATGTCATTACTGCCCCCAAACAAAGCAAGTCAAGCACAAAAAATGCCCCCCCTACTAGATAAAAATCTATATTTAAATTATCTATTTTTCTATATTTTTGAAAATCTGAATTATCATGTTTAGGATGAACTGTGCACTGTGCTTGAAAACCTGTGTTTTTTAAAAATGTTTTTAAGCTGCACTGTGAAATAAAGTGTTGGTACACTGCTCACGTCTGTGGGTATGCTTCTCTATCTGAGTTAAAGTGCTGAATACATTCACTTGATGTAAAAGCTACTTAGTTTAAATTTCCTTCCCAGGGTAAATGGAAACAAATCTTCACATGTCTCCCCTCTCTATCGTGTTGGTTTTTATGTAATGGCTATTATACAAAAGTTGACTTATAGTCTGCCTGTCTGTAAACCTAGACAAACTGTGCCAATGCCAGTTCCAACATTTTAATTAGTGAAGCCTACTTTTATTACTATTTATAAATGTTATGCTTGAGTTATGGAAATACTGCACTATATGATACAATATAAATATAATGTACAGTACAGTACAGACACAAATTATAAACAACAAATTATTTAAAGAATGACTGACGGGGGGGGGGGTTGTTGCCCATTTTTTTCTCACTCAGACCCCTCACTTACTAAATTTCTTTGTATCCCTGAATAGTTAATCATCTCTCTTCTTTAAAAAAATATGCAAAAACCAAAAAAGTACCACTGCACTTGTGGGACAGACAGCTCATTGAAATATGGTGCATATTTGTAAAGAGGAGATGATTATCTGTTTAGGGATACCAGGATTATCCAGCAACAAACCACCTCATCCCCAGTGTTACTGTTTTCCTATTTATTATGAGCTATACTGCAAGTAGCACTGGTAATTTAATACACTCAGGGGTAGATGTACTAAGATGGGCCAGTCGCAGTGCAAGCATACCACCATTTGCATTTTCGTTGCGACAATTCACAAAGTATACATTTTGTCGTATGTACTAAGAGAAAATATGTTAATGAAAAGAGCAGTAATATACTCATTTAAATATTTGTTGCATCATCTCAGCGAGATCTCTAGCATTGCAAGAATCGTGTGACATTGTTTTGACTAAATAGCAGGAGTTGAGTTGTGGTTTGCTGCAGCAGAGAGTGCCTTGAAGGATAACGTCTATACACGCAAGGGTGCAAGAATCAAAATAACATCTGTACAATGCATTCTGTTACATACAGTGCCTTGCATAAGTATTCACCCCCCTTGGACTTTTCCACATTTTGTAGTGTTACAACCAGGAATTAAAATGGATTTAATTGGGATTTTTACCATTTGATTTACACAACATACTTAACACTTTGAAGGTGCAAAATATTTTTTTTTATTGTGACACAAAAGTTAATTAAACAAAAAAAACAACATTTGTTGGTTGCATAAGTATTCACCCCCCTGAGTCAATACTTGGTAGAAGCACCTTTGGCAGCAATTACAGCTGTGAGTCTTTTTGGGTAAGTCTCTTTGCACATCTGGATCCTGCAATTTTTGCCCATTCTTCTTGGCAAAATTCCTCAAGCTCTGTCAAGTTGGATGGGGACCGTTGGTGAACAGCAATTTTCAAGTCTTGCCACAGATTCTCAATCGGATTGAGGTCTGGGCTTTGACTGGGCCATTCTAAGACATTCAGGTACTTGTTTTTAAACCACTCCAGTGTAGCTTTGGCTGTGTGTTTAGGGTCATTGTCCTGCTGGAAGGTGAATCTCCGCCCCAGTCCCAGGTCTCTAGAATTTCCCTGTATTTGGCTCCATCCATCTTGCCCACAATCCTGACCAGTTTCCCAGTCCCTGTCGATGAAAAGCATCCCCATAACATGATGCTGCCACCACCATGCTTCACCGTGGGGATGGTGTTCTCAGGGTGATGAGCAGTGTTGGCTTTGCGCCACACATAGCGTTTTCCGCTAAGGCCAAAAAGTTCAATTTTGGTCTCATCAGACCAGAGAACCTTTTTCCACATGTTTGCTGTGTCTCCCACATGCCTTTTGGCAAAATCCAAACGGGAATTGATATGGGCTTTTTTCAGCAATGCTTTCTTCTCGCCACGCTTCCATAAAGCCCAGCTTTGTGGAGCGTTCGGGTTATAGTTGTCTCATAGACGGTTTCTCCCATCTCAGCTGTGGATCTCTCCAGCTCCTTCAGAGTTACCATTGGCCTCTTGGTTTCTTCTCTGACTAATGCCCTCCTTACCTGGTCATTGAGTTTTGGTGGACAGCCTTCTCTAGGCAGAGTTGCGGTTGTGCCATATTCTTTCCATTTTTTAATAATGGATTTAACGGTGCTCCGGGAGATTTTCAAAGTTTGGGATATTTTTTTATAACCCAACCCTGATTGGTGCTTCTCCAGAACTTTATATGTTTTGAGAGCTCCTTGGTCTTCATGATGCTGTTTGTTTAGATATGCTCTCTAACAAACTCTCGGGCCTTCCAGAAACAGGTGTATTTAATCTGAGATCATGTGACACTTTAATTGCACACAGGTGGACTCCATTCAACTAATTATGTGACTTCTGAAGGCAATTGGTTGCACCAGAGCTTATTTAGGGGTGTCACAGCAAAGTGGGTGAATACTTATGCAATCAAGACTTTTCAGTTTTTTATTTGTAAATAATTTTGAAAAATATGTAGATTTTTTTCCCCACTTCGACATTATGGACTATTTTGTGTAGATCAGTGGCAAAAAATCCTAATTAAATCCATTTTAATTCCAGGTTGTAACACTACAAAATGTGGAAAAGTCCAAGGGGGGTGAATACTTATGCAAGGCACTGTATATAACAAAATGAAAGGCAGTTTAATCCCATCAGATTCTATAGTGGGGCCCCCACCTTCACCCCCAAATAAAAAAATGTGTTTCTATCAAAAAGCTCTTCATAATCATACAGTAGCCCCATCGCTAAACCGGGCATGTTTGTCCGACATAAGGAGGGTTCGGGTTTAAAAACAATATAATAAAATTGCACACACATACATTTATAGTGCTCAATGTATTTTAAACGTAAATCATTGCACTGAAATAACACTAATGTGTTTTGGGTAGGCTACACACTACATTATGTAAAAATATAAATCTGTACAGTAGGCCTATACAGTATACAGTACAGTAGTAAAATCAAATCAATACATAGCACACTTTCTTTTTAATTTAGGCTACCGGTAACACAAAATAAATCATGCTACTAAATTGTACACATTGGTGTACAATGTGCATAAAAGATTATTTTAAATGGAAACAAAATTATTTTAGGTATTTGGGTGTTCACCTCAAAAATGCATTGAGCACAATTGGCAACGCACGAGAAAAAGCGGACTGGGAAATGCCAGCAACAATTGTGTTTAAAACAGTGGTACTCAACTCTGCTCCTCGAGGTTCAATCCAGTCCAAGTTTTTACTTCAAACAGGTTCTAATGTAGTTAATTGAAGCTGCTAAGAGGCAATTAACTAATTTAGGACCTGGTTGGAATAAAGACCAGGACTGGAATAGATCTCGAGGGCCAGAGTTGATTACCACTGCTTTAAAACATGCTTTGAAAACAAATTGATGCAACTGTACGTGTCGTAATTGCCCGCAACTTTAGTACATCTCATAATATTTGAGAACCCTTATTTGCACCCCATTTTTGCAGGACCGCCCATAATTACATTTTAATCTAAGGTTGAAACGCAAAGAAAAACTGCTGCCACAAGGCATTCCCTAAAAAGTCGGTAACAGCATTGCACTTGTTTAGTACATTTCACCCTAGATTTTCGACTCATTTGCAACTGGTTTGCGATGATTGCGACAGCCGCAACACTAGTACATCTACCCCTCAATATCCTATTTGTGGCATAATGTAGTTTGATATATTCTTTGGATTTTAAGCTAAGAACTGAATCTAATTAAATAAATAAGTACAGGGCACATTGAGTGTATAAGAAGATAAGTACAGGCTCCTGAGTGGATATAATCTGAGAAAAAGTCAAGGATATTTTACTAGCAAGGGAGACTTTCAACTACATTTTGTGTCCTGCTGTTACAGCTATTGTTACAAGTGCATTGGTCGTTCCTTGTCTAAAGATCCTGGGTCCGGTTGAATAAAACACTTTGGGCTAGATTCTCAAAGCTATTTACTGCAAATCATCAGAGCAATTTTTGTCTGAAAGGAAAAAAACACCAAATAAGAAACAAATAAAAAACTATTTTGACTTCTCCCAACCCCTTAAATTAAGCATCTGTGTTGTTTATTGGTGGTTTGATAACTTTATTGGGTGCGTTTTTACTACCTGAAAACATTGTGGGAATGATGATTTGGAGTAAATAGCTCTGAGAATCTTACCCCTTAAGTATTACATTTAAGTATAATACATTTTTACTTTGCATAAGATATGTACTTCACTGTGTGAAGTTACTTTGTGGAACACCCTTAAACTCAAGAACCACTTCTGGTGCAAAACTATTGACTTAGTGTTATGCAACCTGCCCCTAGTTTCTAATAAATAAAGTTAGTTAGGTGCCATTTCTGCTCAGAATGTGTCATTAACCAAATCAGTCATTTGGCATCTTAATGGCCTGCTGTTGCTATGCTGTCAGCAGATTTTTTTTTTCCAAACTGTGCCATGTTTTATCCAGAACAAAGAAACAGAATTTGGGATATCAATGAATGTGAATGGCAGAGAGATTCTACCTATAGATGCAAAAACATCTGTAAAAAAGGGGTATGTCTTGGGTAAGACCTTCTCTGTCTAGCAGTGTGGTAGAAAGGAAATGCAGGGGATAAATAGACACACTCAAATAGTACATTTTAATGGTAAAATGTACAAGATACTGAAGATTTTTTATTGAGTTATTTTAACAGTAAATGGGAGGACATACTCTAGGACAGCAAATATCTGTGTATGAAGGACATACTGTTTCTAATCGTAACAAACACAATATTTGTGTTTAGAGGGGAATTCAGCTAAGTTGCTCAGACAATGCCTAAGGCTAAATACTAGTGTTGTAAATCGAGCCCTGACGTTGACATTGATTATCGTGCAAATTTTAACGACGATTATGGATCATTATCGAGTAAAAATGCTTAAAAAAAAGTAACAGTTTGAAGGAACAGTAAGTCCTCTTTTTATAGAGCATGGTATAAAAAACAAATTCAAACAAATCCCGATGTTTTAAGGCACGTTTCATAAGTACATTGGCATTGAAATCTAGCACTCTCCAATTTTCACATTCCTGCAGTCACTAGCCTTTGCCTTGTTTTGTGTCAAATCTGACAAATTTCCAGTGTAAAAATAACGGTGAATTAAGAAAAAAAAAATCAACCCACTGTTCAAAGGAGAAAAAAAACCTGCTTTGAAAACTACATTAACATTATGGTCTATTCACATGGAAAAAAATAAATCTCTCATTTTTTAAAAATTTGCTGTTGGTTACAATTTATGAATTACGTGGCCCAGCTTCTGCTAGCGAAAGCAGCAGTCCCTTCCAGTGTGCCATGGCTGCAGAGATGCAGTTCACTTTTTGCCGTCACATTTTTGACTTTGCATAGCCACTTAGATTTGCATTATCTTCACTGAATACAACTATATCGTCATTTTTCCAAACAGTACATTAGAGGTAGCCTACCCTTTCCTGCAACAGAACTTGACAGCGACAACTCTGGTTGATAATTTTATTTTGTGTCTCCATACTTTAATATGTATATCTCTTTCATACATGAATGTGGATTTATTATTAATTGACTTACTGCCCACATGGCAACCAAGATATGTAGAAACTCTTTCATACATGTATAGGCCTAATCAATCTACATACCACGTCACAACCAAAATTGCGTCACATACTGCTCAGAGAAGCGTTTCACCCACGTGGATTCGCTTACTCTTATACAGTACATTACTAAAGCCCTACCTATTTCACGGCCGTGAAAAATGTGACACGGACCGTGAAATTCATTCTTCACCGTGAAAACTGTCTATTTTGTGTACTTTTACCCTGCACTTAAATCCAATTAAGTTATGTGTAGCGGTCCAGGTTCCGGATGCGATTATAAACTTGTTTCAATTTCAAAAAGAAAACTGGACAGGATTTATTGATTGACACTTAACAGTAGCCTGTAACCACTCCTCAGTGATTAGTAGATATGGGCATCCGGGGCGGGTTTAGTATCCTAGGAGATCTCAACTGATATTGTTAAGCGAGTGAACATTTTGCGAGTGTCCAAAATGAATTTTAAAAAATAAATTAAAAAAAATCTACAATAATTACCGCAGCAGATCGTGTACAATAATTTTGCATTCTACTGGTGGCAAACTATTTTGTACAACCTGCAATGTTTCATTGGATCACATACGTCGAGCTACGATCCAGCGGCAATCAAAAACGAAAAAGGTTGCAGATAGTGCATTGCTTCAAAACGAAAAGGTAAAAAAAAAAAAACTTTTTCTGAAACAGCGGCACGTGACAATGTAGTAATGTTAAAAATTATTTGTTTTGCTGAAGACAGGCGGCTACAGTTGGGACTGATTTAAAACAAAATAATATGTATAACATACGTTAACAAAGCAGGTTACTCTTGAGCTCTTCATCATCATCCTGTATTTGTTCACAGATCCATATTCTCAGTAACTTCTAGAAGCAACAACACAGATTACGTTCTTGACAGTAAATTAATATATTCAAGACACGTTTTTAATTTCATGGAATATGTGATTTCATTCAAATATTATCGATTTGTTATTGTGGGGTCCCAATCAATAAATAAGTTGATTGTCATCATTATCGTTACAAGCCCAGGGCTTGAATTTCATTTTTGTGTGCTGGGGGATTTCCCCTCTATGCTGCAGCCAATGGGGGGATTCCAAGATTTTAGGGTGGAATGGCAAAAAAAAGGCACTTTTGCATATTAAAAAACTATATATATTTTACTGCATCATCATTCACACTGATGTTGCTTTAAAATAAGCAGCTTTCAGGAGACCTAACAGCGGTTCATCATTGTGAGACAGAGCACTCTCCATTGCTTTTGCCATTGCCTGACGTGAAGTTTTTGCTGCAGCAGAAGAAAAAGGTGCTTTTCTTTTGAACCAGCGCTCCATTTCTTTTTTTTAACTCTTTACACTCAGCCCTATTTCCGCCTGTTTTTCACTGTTCTCATTTATGTATGTTTAACTACTGGACAGTTTGTACTGCATGCATGTAACATATCAAATGAAAGGCCACAACTTTTCCTTTCATATTATGTAAGTTGCAACAGGACCAGGCATACTATATGTGGTAGAGATGAGACTATATGTAAAAAATTAAATAAATAAATAGTTTTTCCAAAATAATCATGTTTGGTCACTGCTATATATATTGTAATCATAGATGTCTCCAAAACAAAACAAAAAAACACTGCACCATTGGTACCGTGGGTGACCCGCAAAAGCGGGTAAAAAAAAAAAAATTATTTTTGGGTCAGAATTTGAATCACGAAATATGTTTTCTGTGTACTCGTCTGTAACCCTTTCCCAAATACGTATCCAGCACTACTTTTATTTATTTATTTATTTATTTTAACCAGAACTACTCAGAATGCGGTTCACAGTGCTTTCGTCACTGACACCCACTTCCTTAGAGATTGTTGTAGCGTTTCAAGCATTCTAAATTTTCCCGCACTGAAAGTTGCATATATGTAGGAGCAACTTGGAAAATGCATGATTCCCGCAATCCCGCACTGAAATTCAAGCCCTGCAAGCCTACTAAAATGGAGAATAAAATACTGTAGAATCTCAAAATGGTAAGATTGATGATAGTAATGTGTTTTTTTGATGTGTCCTATCATTCAGCACATGGACATTTCACCCTGAAAGCTCAGCAGTGTCATCAGGTTTCCACTTTAGAAACTAGACTTTGAGGATATCTTATTATGGCTGAATAAACTACACCCTTGAAAACTATCATTGTGCAAAATGAGCGCCACTGAGTTCCCTGACAGTTTGGTCCTCCTTTGCCATAATAAGCACACTTTTAGTCTCTACTGCACTGCAATGATGTCCCATGGGACTGCGAATCCAGCCATATCAAACCAGCACATGGGACCCTTACATCTGAGCTCAGAGAACCAGTGTAAAATCGTAAGAATAAAATTGCTACACTGTAAAATAAAATGAGAAACATTGGCCAAGGTGTTGTAAGTAAGGAAAACATAACCCACAGCAACTGTAACTGATACATGTATTTAGCTGTGTCCCGTTTATATTTATACTTACATTAAAAAGACAACATTCTAACTTCTCATGAGCTAGCATTTGTAGATACCACGTTACCACAGCCATTTCAGTTCTCTATGACCATTCAACTCCAGGTGCAATGGCTAAATATTAATCAACCTCTTTCGAGGAGGATGCCTTAGTTGGACCTGTCTTGTTAATTTAAATCTGTGGTGGATCAGTCTTCTTGAATAAGGATAATTCTTGGTCATGTTCTACTGATTTCTGCATATTATATGGACTGAATTGATGTTATGTAAGAATGTGGTTATTAGACAGACATTTTTGTCTTTAACTTGCTTGGCTAAAGAACAGTCGCCTAGGCCAAGTGGACAAGGCAGCCGGGAACCTTCCACAAGAAAGAAAGTAAGCTGCAAGAGCGGAGGGGGGTTGGGGGATTGGGGATTGGGGATTGGGGTTGGGGGATTGGGGGATTGGGGATTGGGGATTGGGGGATTGGGGATTGGGGGATTGGGGGTTGGGGGATTGGGGGATTGGGGGATTGGGGATTGGGGATTGGGGATTGGGGATTGGGGATTGGGGATTGGGGATTGGGGATTGGGGATTGGGGATTGGGGATTGGGGATTGGGGGATTGGGGATTGGGGATTGGGGATTGGGGATTGGGGATTGGGGATTGGGGGTTGGGGATTGGGGATTGGGGGTTGGGGAGGGTGCAAAATTGAGCATAAAGGAAGGAAAACACTTGGCTATTTAATTTGAGTTAAAAAGTAGTTTGTGTTTTCCTTCCCTCCTCTAAACTCCAGTTTCATAACTTCATTAAAATAAAAAAAAACATAAGACTGGATGCAATTCTTACAAAAACTTTTTTTTTTAAAAACCCATATCACAGAAATGTGTACAGTGATATTTTATGTAGTCTCACATTGGTCCAATACAGATGCTTGGTTCAGGGACAGAGCTGAAATAGTAGTATAGCTTCTGATGTTAATCTTATCAATGTTCTTGCTAACAAGGCTGAAGTCTATTTGTATGTAATATGACACACTACGTTCATATAAACAGTTTTTGTTCATCCTGAAATCTTACTGTCAAGGGTGTACTGTAGGATGAAGATACAAATTTGAAAACTAAATTGAATGCTGGACAGCAATGCAAAATATGCTCTCTGAGGATAATTTTATTGACACAGAAGTGGAGCTTTCGTCCCAGGCCTGTGGGAATGAAATGCAGATGTTGCTGTACATGTTTGAATGCTCCAGTCACACTGACCTATTTTCATCCACTAATCCTTCAATGATTCTGCATTCATGCAAGCATTGTCAGGTCACTCTACTTTCTTATTTATCAATTTATTTATTTAATGAATTTATTTATTTCAAAGTGCATCAACTGATATACATTACCTCCAACAAGTCCCAATAGTTTTAGTTAGTACTATAAATAATTTATACATGCAAAGTGTGTACAGGGTTTGAACAAACCATCAAGTAACTGATTCAGTTAAGCAGTGCTTATATATGTATTTTTTAAAATAATTCTGCTAACTCTGACACCACCGTTTTAACAGCTCATATCTGATTAACCGTTTCAGATGCTGGCTTCATATTCTTAATCCTCTGAGCAAAATCTAATGGTACCCTTCACTTTGACCTGTGACCTAGCATAGACATCATATTGAGGTTTCAGATGATAAAGACCAAACACTGAGATTTTGGACTCATATTGGGTACACAACTGTATTCCATGGTTCTCTACGTCAAATTGGATTGGTCTGCTACACTTTTAAGGTCTCATCTCAGCGACCATTTAAGGTACTGACTTCATATCTGCATATAGAGAGTGAAAAATACTTTGATTCGATGCACAGTACATGACTGAATGCTATGGTAAATCTTGGAATTCCAATATTACTGTACCCACATTGACAGATACTGTATTCATGCAGTTATGCACTTTGGTGGTATGTTAAAAAAATAAATGTCACTAGTTACTTTTTCACAATTTATGGTAAGCAATACATCTTAAAAAATATAGACACAGAAACTGTTGATGTCACATAATCAGCTTCAGACGCAGGTGTGTATGTTGGGCTTTGTGCTGTAGCTCCTGCAAGTAAATGTGTTTAGTTTTATTACAAGCAAGTTCTATAATATACTTTTATTTAGTCACTTTTGTTGACCAACAATACAAAGAAACGCTGTACTATGTAACATACTTCAAATGTTTTCAGTCTGTTTTAGTGGTTATGGGAGCAGTTCTGTCTAAATGCCCTTTTTTAAATGCATGGTGATTTTGGGCTTAGTATGAGCACCAACTTATTTCAACTACAACGTAAACCAGATTACAGCTCAGGCTTCTCGAGGAAAAATGATGTAACCCACTGTGCCACCTCCTGAATGGTTTGCTTGTAAGTGTGGATTGTGTCATCAGAGTGTGCAAGTTTCAGGCAGTCATTGAGAAAGGCAGCAATGTCAGCCTCCTGTCAACACCCCCACACTTTCCCGTTTTAATGTCACTTTTTACACACGCCCTGTGAATTCTTGTACCACAGGACAACATCTAATGTAGGCTACATGTCATTTGCCTGGAATTGTCACCTCTTTCAGCAAGTGTCATATTAACGTTTTCATATGCTGTAGATGTATTTGCGTGTGTGTCTGTTTGTTTTTCTTTAGAAGGCCTAAAGATGTATTTCAGTTATTGATTTATTGTTGAGATTTTCAAGTAATTCTACATAAATATATAAAAAAAAAGTTTGAGTGGTGGCGATACAGTTGATAGAAAATTTAATTTGGGAAGCACAATTCAATCTCAATTTGAAAAAAAATGAATGGACTCTAAATCTGACCTTCCAAAATGAACACCTACACATTATATAGCATCTCTTTGTAAAGTGACAAAATAAAAAGATATTCGAGAACCTGTACAGGTGAAATAAAGCTCAACACATTTTGGATAGACAGGATGGTTTACCCATGAAACAACCCACATTTCTATAAATATTTTATGTCAGTAATGCACTGTTGATAAGAGCATAGGGCTTTTATGACTAAAAGCTATATTGACAAATAAAATAGAATAAGTCAAAGGTAGCTTCATATTGAGCATTGCATGGTGTTAAGTCATACAGGTTTTTAGCACACCATTCTAAAGCTCTGTAGCAAATGTGTGCATTGTGACTGGTAAGCCAAATGATCATTTAGAGATATCTCAAATGAATGTATAGATATCTCTAAATATTTTAAGATATCTCTAAAACATTTCCATATATCTCAAAATATTTGAAGATATCTTAAAATATTTAAATATATCTCTAAATAATTTTAAAATATATTTAGAGATATCTAAAAATGATTTCCAGATATCTTTAAATGGAGCTTTAAATTATATATCTAAAATACACTTTAAGATATCTTTAAATAATTTTAGATATCTCTAAATGGACAGCAAGTCTATTGAAAACACAGAGCATTATCACAGGGAGTCATTTAGAGATATCATGAAATGACTTCCTGTTCATTTCTTATTTAAAGCTCCATTTAAAGATATCTGTAAATAGTTTTCTTAGATATCTTAAAATCATTTATTTAAATATTTAAAGATATCTCTAAAGATATCTGGAAATGATTTAGAGATACAGTATATCTAAATGAACAGGAAGTTATTTCGAGATATCTCTAAATAAACAGTTATTTTGAGATATCGCTAAATGAAATTAAGATATCTTCAAAAGGGTTTATTTGCAGATATCTAAAATTTAATTTAAATATATCTGCAAATGATTTACAGATATCTTAAAATGCAAAATGATAATTTGGCTTGCCATATTGTGACAACAGCGCTCACATATCAACAATTTGATTGTGTTTTAATTTGAATTTTACAGTACCCCTAAATACTTACTCCCTTTCCTTTGAATGTGGGCAGTGCACTAAATATTATTCACTTTGAAGTTTATTCCATTCTTCTGGCCTAAGATTAAAAAATACAATTTCTTTGTAGGTAACCAGTATTGATTCCTCTATTTTCTTTAAGTCGGCCAAAGACTTCACTGCTTGTAACCTTTGAGGAAGGGAACATTGGAGGGGATATAGCCGAGTTTTGTGTGTGTTGTCTTGGCACCTCTAGAAGATGTTGGACAACCTGAGACTTGGAGTTTAGATTAGGTTATGATTCTGTAGTTCTGTGTTGATTGCATAATTACACATTTGTAACGAATCATCAATTTAAAAATAAAAGGTTTCCATTTTACCTCTGTGCTGGCAGAAGCTCTCAGTAATACTTGCTAAGCCTGACTTATCAAAAGAAAAGTTTGAAATTCTGAAAGATATGGTTGTAATAGGAGTGAACATGTTCTTGCTCAAACTAGTTACCATAAATTCTGCTTGGAGGGGTTTGAAACTTCAGTTCTACATCTGCCATTTAAGACACTTACTAAAGACTTTGATAACTCAAGCTGACATGAACGTGTGCTGAAGGCTTCAATTAGTTCAGTCTTGTTATTTAAACTTGTCAGTCAGGCATGAACAGGGAAATCTAATTTTCTTTAGATGTATAGCTTAATAGAGCAAAGTATCTCTAATGTTAATGATACTTTGATAAATTAAAAGCAATGCTGTATGGTTTCTTGTTTTAGGGTTTAAACTGAGGGTTTAAACTGATAGAACACACACAAAAGCAAATAATTAAACGATGAAATACGACTACTTTTTTTGGTGCAGTTTACTGTATTTGAAACAGAAGTACAGAGTGAACTGATTCCCATTAGTGGTTTGATTTGATTTGAGCACTTCTCAGTGCCTGAACACATCAATACATTCAGAGTGCTTATAGGAAATATCTGAAATAAATGGTCAATTAACTTTTTGGACAGTATAAAAAATAAAACCATATTAAACAATGATTTTTGTCTGTCAATGACACCCAGCGTTTCTGAAAATATACACCAGAAAAGATAATCATTTGTTTTTAAAACAGTCCTTGACACTTACTGTAGTCATACATTCATCGTTTACATTTTTAAATATTTTTACGAGACTGATCCCAACTTGGCTGTACCTCATATGTATCGATTTTAAATTAGAAGTCTTTTGTATAATCATATTTGGAACATGAAAAAAAAAACTGTCAGTACAATTTTTGCTCTGTTTAATTTACACAAATACATGCATTTAAAAAAGAGGGAAAAAAACAATTTAGATATTATACTTGTTTGCCAAGTACAGTAACTAGTGTCCAGCTGCTCTCGGTGTTAGTAGTGCACAGTGGTTCACCTCTTTTGCATAATGATTCATAATGGAGTATATGTTAACATATGTAATGGTTTCATGCTTTCTGCATATCTTGTAAATGATTTGTTATTGTTTCAGTTTTTTGTGAAGGATACTAAAAGTATTGTAGTGTGATACTTACTGTTGAAGACCTTATGGCTCATTCTGAAATTGTGGGTTATGTATAATGTTTCTCACAAATGACAAAAAATCACTATGGCTCATTTTGTTGAAACTTAGTTTTTTTGTTTACTGATCATTTTGATATTTTCAGTCATTTGTAAACAGTGACTAAAGCATAGTTTCAAAGGTGGGGGGGGACGGGACGGGGGTACTGGAAAACATGAACTGTGTATGCCTTGGAGCAGAGTGGACTGAAAGACTGAACACAATACAGTACTGAGTAGCACCCCTTTCACATGACCAACTGTGTACGGTTTTACTGAAATCCATTTCAGGTTTTTGGTGATTCTATTGCTATGTCTTTATGTTGTTCATTATTTTAGACAGAAAAAATGCTCTTTGTGGCTTTTAGTGTTTCTTTCTTATTGTTACAAAATGAATAAATTAAGAAAAAGAAAAAAAAGATTTGTGTACCACAACATTAAGAGTTTGTACTGGGGTGCAGGGGCAGTTCTGCCATAAGGTTTGGGGGTGTGGGGTGGGGCTTAAGCCACCCAACTTTTTAAAGCCCATCGCGCAGATTGTGTAGGTAGCTGGCAGCACAGTCCAGGTGACAATCGTATAATCAACTTGTTTTTGCCTAATCTGCACTGTCACTGCACGCAGTTTTTGTTAGTTAATTACAGGCTAGCAAGAGAAAGACCAGTATTGTTTTCTCTCTCTCTCTCTGGTAATGTGTAACAATTATAAATGTTCTAACATCATCACTAGTAACCAACGAGAGAGCAACCTAATGCTAACTTTTACCCCCGTGAATTTTTGCCTAGGCTAATTCTCACCCCCGTAAATTATATTTTAGGCTAATTCTCACATCGTAGTGAGAATTGTTAGCAAAGGCAAAAATTCACAGGGTGAAAGGATTAGGCTGTGACAAAAACTCAGGTTCAAATTTAGCGGGCGGGCATCAATGGGGTTACGTTTTCGGGATATAGATAAATAAATGAACCAGACACAACGGTAAGAATTCATATACAACATTATTTTGTTTAGGAAAAAATAACATGGCAGTAAACTGATCTAATATATGGCTGTTTTCATTTTTTTCAGTATCAATATGGATACAGTGTATTTAAT
This sequence comes from Acipenser oxyrinchus oxyrinchus, assembly GCA_030684275.1. Lineage (NCBI taxonomy): Eukaryota > Metazoa > Chordata > Actinopteri > Acipenseriformes > Acipenseridae > Acipenser > Acipenser oxyrinchus. The sequence goes on along the minus strand of CM060250.1, from coordinate 73,693,890 downwards.
TATCCTGGGGTAGTGTAACTCCTTTTTGCTGAAAGACTTACTGAAATTGCACCTTAAGTTTTTGGCAGTATTAGTGGACATTTATTGCGTAAATGTTCTGAAAACATTATTAAAATGGATGTGATGTATAACAGTTTTACCCAGAGCTTATTAGTATGTTTTATTGTTCTATAGAGCCTACATTCAATTGTTTTTAAATTAAGCTTTATCACTCAACACTCTTAAAATCAGACCTCAGATAGCTTTTTTTTTCTTGTTTTAAACTCCCAACACATAATTTTATTGTAACTGGAAAGTTGAACAAAAGTTCACATGCAATTTTGCACAGTGAAAAACACAACAAATGGGTTTTATTCTTCATTTAATGTTGGTGTAATACAATAATATTATTAGTTAACTTGTAAAATAAACACTGTCTTTTTATTTCTCATGTGTACCTTGTGTGGCATAACTTGGCATGTGTTGATTACAGTTCTTTCTCATATCACAAGAACACAGCACAATATACAGAATTAGCTATGTTTGTATTTATGCTATAGCTCAGTCGAAGTTGCTCTGGGTTGACAGAGCTTATTAACCCCTTGGCTCCACTCCCACAGGCTCAGCCCCGCCTAGGAATTCTTTATTGAGCCGCCCCTGCTGCAGTTACCAGACGTCCTGGGAAAAGTGGGGCCCCTCAACCACATTCGGCATGGGTTTTTATCATATGTGTGGTCAACAGCAGTTTATCAATAAGCACTCACTTTTGACCACGCATTATCACGATTTTATCTGGATGGGGAATTCTAACCCCATCCAGGCTGTAAACAATCATAATAATAACAATAATACAATAAATACAAATAATACAAAATAACACATATGCACACAGGGGCGGGATGTACCCCGTCATGTTTATAGTTTTCTTATGTTTTTAATTATTAGTGTGTTAATGTACAGCATAGTAGACTGGATATTGGAAATAAATGTTATTATTCTAATCAATGCAGTCCCTAGTTCTTTACCGATATTACATATTTGTTGTATCAAAACTTCCTCTGTGTTTTAATTCTTATGTTGCAAGGTTATTGGGGAACTCCTGATTTAGTCAACTACCCCAATTGTCACCATTTTTATTTGAAGTGGTAAGAAAAGTGTTTGGTTGTATTATATACCCCTGGGTAACTATTCACAACTTTATTCTACAGTATAGCCTACCCTTATGTGGGCATGTCACAAGGCTGGCTGAGTGGTGACGTCAGACCCAGGAAAGGAAACACACAGTACTGAAGTGAAATGATGAAGGCGCTTGCTTGCGTCGGTTTATTTCAAATAAAAAGGTTGTACAAAACAGAAAACACAGACTGAACAAACAAAACGGCGTGTTGGCCAAAGTGATTTCCATTACATGAGAGTAGATGTTAAAACTTAATGCTGATTTGAACTTGGCTCTCGCCAAGATAAGCACCAACTAAGACGTAGCTTCACAGTAAACTAATGTGATCCATATGTGTCTCCATCCATTTGCGCTTCCTTCCATATGATGATGCAGATATCCTTCTGTCTGGTGTTGATGGCTGAAGTGTAATGCTGGCTCCAGGGATCAGCTTATTGCCTCCCTAGCGCATCAGCACACAATGCTGGCTCCGGGGATCAACCATAGTGCGGTCTCCCCAAGCACATCAGCATGACAACTGTCTGGATTGAGCTAAGTAGGGTACATCTCTGGGGTCTTCAAGTGGGCACCATCCATCCTCGGTGTTTCGTCGACTAGCCCACGACACCTCAAGAGGGCTCGACGGTGATTCTGGCGTCCCAGCATCACGCCCCTCCGTCCCCCACTCAACTCAGCCCAGCTTACTTACCTGTACATCAGCGTTTCTGTCTTTCTACTGTGCTTGAGATCCCCAGCCAGAATCTTTCCGTCTCAACCACAGCCAGTAAATAGACAGACAAACAAACTGGACGAACAGAAAACAAGTACCGTGCTGGAGCTTCCAGCACGAAATAGCAATTGTTATTTTTGATATATATACACTTTACCTCTTCTCCACACCCGTTCTCCACTCACAAACACAAAACCCCGAGTGAGTGCTTTGTGCATCTATATATACTGTTGTGCCGGGATTCAATTACTAATTAATTATTCACTTGAATCCCAGCATGTGAACTAATTATGTGCAACCCCGTGCTCACATATTATTACATACTTTCCCGTGCCTAAATACAATTATACATTTTAAACACTCGTGCTCATTACCCACATTATATCCCGTGTACCAGCTACAGTACACCAACATTAACACACGCAACATACAACATAAAACATAAAAATACACACATGGGCAGGGCACATTGCCACAGGACAGTACTTCATCAGCAATGAAATTCTGAATGGTGTTTTTTGTGCTGTTGCTAACACTTCACAGGAAATCCCTACATAGGAAATTGGTTTATAATAGCTACCCCTGTAAAATGTAAACCATCAAAACAGTACATTGCTTTACGTTTTTAAAAAATATTATTTTGTATTGGGAAAAAAAGGTTCTGTAATCTCTGGTTTGTCTAACTTAACAGTCTTGACTTGGGAGAAGGTGTTAATACTGTATGAGACTGAATTTCAAAGTTCATCAGCAGGTCACAGAAAGTGGAGACACAGCACTGTACTTGCCCTTGTGAGCCCTCTGATTTGCAATGAAGCCTGCTACTGTTCTGCACAGTAAAGCGTTCAAAGATATGGAAGCGCCTCTGTTTCCATGCAGCTGTTTCATTTGATAAACAGTGGTGTATAGTTTACTGGAAAACGTGACAAGCCAATAACAACTGTAAATGGTTCTCAGTTTTGAGGGAGTTCATTTTTTTCTGCCACTATTATGTAGGATAAATGAGCTGACAGCAGACTATATGTTATATTGCAGCCTTTTATTAGAAACAATGAAATATAGTAAAGGCAAATATGTGAAATACAAGTTGATTCATGCAAAACAGATCTTACATTATATGCAGGATCACCAATATGGTGCAAGCTACACCATTCTCTCCTAGGCTGTCTCTTGAAGTTATGCTAACTGTATGTAAGCATTATAAAGCCTAGAGATTTATGGTAAAGCATCTTAAACATGGTAGACTATGGTAAACTATAGTAAATGCATAGTATAACAATGGGGAAACTGCTAAATGACTATGCAAATGTCCCATGGTAAACTTTTTATAAGGGTACTGCTTCATTATTTGTCATATAAAGAAGCACTATCCTTTGGTAAAAGAACAAAAACAAAAGTATAGCAGCAGGCCCTGGTGCAGTTACTTGTGTATGCCCACAGAGCCACTACAACTTCTTGAAAGTCATAACTATTTCTTCAAATCATTTTAATTGTATAAAACCAAAAAGGTAATACTCAAATGTAATCGCTTTTTTCTACAACTGCATTATTTCTGACTAGTTTCATTATATTCCTCAGAAAATGTGCCTTTGCCTTGCACTTGCTCTAAAATAGGGCCTCCCGTGTATGATTCAAATCAGATTGTTGGTGTTCTCGAGTTGATTAAGATTGAATTGCACAGTAATGTTTTATTATGTACAACAGGAGAATAACCATAAAATAACTATTTGACTAGTTTACTGAAAAAGTAATATTTTTGATTCCTGTCCCTTTTATGATATTGCACTGCTTCAGTATGTGAGCTTAATTAATAGTGATGACTGAGCATTTTTCTCACATTGGAAAACCAGAAAAAGCATAGCCATTTTTCACCCTTCTTGAACTGATAAGCAAGGCTCAACCTGCTATTTGTCTTTTTTTTTTGTAAAGTAATTGAAGCTCCAGTGGCTGAAATACAAAGAATGACCCAGTGTTGAACCTCTCGATGATAGATTTGTGTATCTGAAGCTTTCATTTAAAGCTTTTTATGCATTTAATCTTTTGCCACAAGAGGACTGCAGCAAATTATAGTTTTGCTTTAATATTATTTTGTTATGCTACTGTTAATGACTGTCTTCCTAATGTGAAAAAGAAAAAAAAGAAAATTAACGAAAAAAATTGAGACATACAAGGTAAAGTGCATGTTTAAAGTAATATTAATGGGTTTGGCAGGCACTTTCTTTAGTACCATATTAATACTAAAATTAAAGTGAAAAAATAAGTTGCTGGACTGGAATTAAGCCAGGTTTTCATACAAGACCGACAAGCTGAAAATGTGTTGGACGTTAATTGTTCTAACTTTGCCAAAACTCACTCACTTAACTGCCAGGCCCTACTATACACAGGGCCGTAGATGCTGAACACATTTTATTACTGTTCAATCATATACAGGTCTGTATGCTTTAGTTAATACCCCATCTGGAAAAATATAGCAATAAACTGCATTTTGTTCCATTAGGGATGGTGTAAGGGAGCAATTCAGTCTTCATGTCTGTTCAAATTTAATGTATTCCATACAATACATACATTTAAAAAATATATATATAATCCAGGGCTGGTAGTGGAATACGAAACAAGCAACGTGATTGGTCGAGCATGGTTCCAGCTGTCTGTGTATTGGATGGATACTGACAGCCTTGTCAAATATTCGAAATCACTGCGCTGCCTCACAGAATTTGAAGTATCGGATGGTAGCCATCAGCCATACAGCTGTAACTATGAAACTGAGTGACCAATTACCTCCAAAAAAATCCCAAAGTAGTAAGTACACATTCCGATTTGGATGAAGAAAAATTAAATGACCTGGAAGATAGCAAATAAATAAATAAATAAAATACCAAAAAAATAAATTTAAAAAAATCGCTGTCTTTATACTTAGTCACCCCAACTTTGTCACTTAAAATAATGTATTTTTAGTGGTGACAGGGAAAAAAAATAACTCAGTGCTGTCTCAACTCTGCCCCCTGGTGTATTTTTTCAATGGCAATGTCCACAATATCAAAAATACAGATGTACTTCCTTTTGCACGTTCCAATAAAATTAATTTACTCAGCTTAGTGTGTAGTTCAAAGTTATAAATGGGACTACTTTATTGGCATAAGGATATTTAATTAAAAAGAATTAATACTTTTTTTGCCATAAACATGATTTATGCTTTTTTTTTTTCAAATCCACAGTTTGACGTGGATTGTAAATGCAATATTATAATCCTTGTCAAACTTCAGTGCATCTGTATATGTTGACTACACAGACTTCTCTGGGGTTGGAGGCACTCGACTTCGTCTCGTGTATCACAACGGCCCAGAGGCGTCCATATATTTGACGTATACAGACGGCCTGTCGGGCCTTATTGCATACATAACTGTACTGTTTACATTAAGAGATCTTGACTGTTGGTTCTGTAATTAAAACTGCAGCAAGTCATATGCTACAATATTATTAGCTAGAGATGGAACTTGGCTGTTTTTTTTCAGTTCTGGTGGTCTGTCCTGTAAAATAAATGTTATTGTGCCAGTGCAAACGCAGCTCATTGTTTCCTTTCATTGCATCGGGTAACCTTGCCAAGGCATAAAAATCTGGATGTTCATGTTGAATCTGCCAAAGAGATAAATATCAGGACGTCTACAGTAAATCGACTTTACAGAGTGTACACCAGTCCCAATCATGATGCCAAGATGTGCTGAATTGTCCCGTTTTAGAACTTGAGGCAAGATTTTTTTTCATGCCTAATTTGTCCTGAATCTAACACACATAAAAAAATGTATTTTGTATTGCAATTCAGAATGAATTCTCTATTTATTTAAAATTATTTTCCTAGAAAGATCCCAGATGGTTACTACTGGTCCTTTCCAAGGATCTTGGCAAGAGAAAGTACAGCCTTGGCCAACGAAAGCACACTGCACTTGAACAAAGAATGAGTTACAGATGCTGCAATGTGCATTATTATTATTATTATTATTATTATTATTATTATTATTATTATTATTATTGTCAGGTTCCACGAAAGGTTGACTAATAAAAAGTCAATAGCTGTTAGAGATTCTCCTGTCAGGTATGATGCCTGTTGAGGATATGGATTGTCAGGGTTTAGGGATAATAGGTCCATGAGGTAACATCAGTTTGATGCTTTCATACAGCTCATGCATGTAATAGACAAAACCATCAACTCAAAGTCAAGTTCGGTACCAAGAGAAATGTCAAGTGAACATTGACATGATTTGTGTCCTTTATACCTATATAGTATATACTGCCAGCAGCTTTTTAATTTGTAATTTTGTAATTTTATTTTACATAATACAGAAACATTGTACAGCAAGGGTGCACAATTCCAGTCATCGAGGTCTGGAGCCCTCCTGGTCTTTGTTCCACCTGTACCATCAACTACTTAACTGAACCCATTCAACCACCTTCGAGGTCTTTATCAGTTAAATATTTAATAACTAGAAAACCTGTAGGACTGGGAATCAGATTTGTGCATAACTGTTCTACCCAGTACTTTTGTTACTGACAGGCAGAATGGTTGGTCAGGCAGAAGTGGACTTTGCAGTCTGCAGTGCAGAGATGTGCTGGTTTAAATAGATAGAGTGTAAGGAAGCAACACATATAGTCAAATAGAAAAAAAGTTTAGTGTCCACACAGTGTTTTTGGCTTAATAATAAAAACCCAATTGCTTAAAAAATCTTGATTCTTTGGCACGCCAATCTTATTGTTTCCATATGGTAATATTTGGTTCCACTTTAAAGAGCAAATTTAATTCTCTTTTACCTCTTTATGATGTTTGCAGTCATTCTGAGTGGTGACTTACTCCTTAAATATGAACGTTGTCACAAGCTTGTTATAATCTATTACTTTAAACACTCAATCATAAGATTAAAATACATTCAAATTAATAATGCAACCTGTTATATTCTTTTTTCTGTTTTGCACTACTCTAAAGTATTTCCAGTTTGCAGTTGCCTTAATGTGTACTTTATCATACTTTCATTCCAAATTGGTATTTTATACCTTTTATATCTACAGTGCAAGAACTAAAACAACAAGAAAGATATTATTACCAGGCATAAATGACAGCAGAGTTCAAAAGGCCATAAAATTGTGGTGTTTGAAAGCTATACTGATCAACGGGGGTGAAAAAAGACTTTAAATGCACATTAAGGGGGTCCCCGAGTGGCACACCTGGTAAAAGCACAGCTGTGTGGTTTGCAGGATGAGTCACACAGTTAGGGGAGCACAGGTTCGTGTCCTGGCTGTTCGAAGTCACCGGTCTTCGCTGGGGATTACAAAGGGAGCACTACATTGACTCTGGGTTAGGGAGGCAAAACCGTCAGGGAATTTCTCCTCATCTGGCCTTTGTCCTCCAGCTGCCGGTAGCTCGCTGACACCTGCTCTCGAGTTCCTAGGTGTAAAAGGGGAAGCTGGTTTAGTCGTCTGATCAGAGGACGCCCACTGAATCTTCTGAGCTGTGTGGGGAATTGTTGCAGTGAGGGAAAAAATAATTGGACATTCCAAATTGGTGAGAATATCAGGGATAAAATAATTGCGCACACTAAATAAAACAAACAAATTATAATAAAAAAAAATGCACATTGACAATTCAGACAATTTATTGTCTTCAAATGTTGGAGAAACAGAGGCATCTTAAAGAGCATTCCATGACTTTAAGGCTATGCAGCAAAAGGAACGCTGACTAAGACAAAAACTTTAAAGACTGCTGCCAAAGAAGCCCAGGGAGGCTCTCTTAATCTTCTGTAAACACTAAGGCAGAACAGAGAAAATAATGAGCCCTAACAATGTAAATTAAAGCATTTGGTTAATTAGTAGAGTAAGCAAGGCATGGGTAGGGAGGCTGTCATACAGTAAAACCTAATTGCAGTTTCAGGTGCTATCCTATTTAAAAATAACTACCGTACAGTTGAGTCCCTCTACTACAACAACCAAAGAAGCCTGGTAAAATGACCGTTATGGAGAGCTGGTTCGAACCTCTTCTCTCCAGATTCTAACAGAATGGTGAGATCTGCATAACAAATAGAAGTGCCCGACAGGTAGGATGTGTGGAATTATTTCATTAGCTAGAACCACATTAATTTTGCGCCAGTCTGTATATGGAAGTGGTCTTAACCCTTTGATGCCTAGTTTGAATGACCATATTTGGGCTTGAATGACCACTTTGTGTTTAGCGCTTGTAGTTTGGCAAACTTACATCAGAAATTAAAACCCAATATATCTATAAAAAGGCCTTAGTATTTGTTTCCAATGATAACAAGTATTTTATTGTGAAATGTATTATATGTTTTTTATATAAACTGAACCGCCAAAAAAAAATATTAAAATTGTATAATAATAAATAATATTTTTAAAAACTGCCAATTTTGACCCCTTTCCAAGTTAGATATAAAAAATTATCAGCATATGACAGATGCAAAATTTTATGAGAATTTCAAATAAAACAAATCAGATTTCAAATATCTTATATATTTATTGAGGAGATACAAGATTTTGTCCAAGCCATGGTCTGTGTGCCAAAATTCCCCAAAACTGCTCTATTTTCATTAGTGTCAGCTATTTTATGAAAGTAGTCCAGACTAAGCAAAATATCACAAAGTACATAGCCAAATCATATGTAAATCCTTTAATCATAGTAATGTATCAAAAAAACAAGGACAAATTAAGTTGTTTTTTATTACAAATTACAAGTGCATCAAAAAACACAAAAGTTACATTTTTATTGAACTTATTTCATGTAAAAAAAATAACAATAAATAAATAAGAATAAAACTGAACAACATTAAAAACTTACTTTACATAATTTATTATCTGTCAAAAATGAACTGTGGGACAAATTAACAGTACAACTAAACATTTGTAGCAACTATTTTATATAGCATCTTACCATGCCTGCAAAGAAAATAAAAAAGGAGATTAAAAACATGAATTGTAACATTGTGGTGCATACCTACTGTCTCAGGTGTTTCATCGACAAGCCCAGCTAACTTATCTTGGCTGTCCATTTCTTTTCAACCAAATCCATCTGCTACTGTCTTTTTTGACTATGTATTAGTGCTGCGATGTGTATCAGCATCTGGAGAGTGCCAGATTTGGAAACAAGTCAGTTCGCGAATCATACATAACGGTTTCCCGTTGCATTCGGGAGCAAACAAACAAGCAACAATCGTCCTATACTATAAAAGAAAGACAAACAATTTGGAATACATAAAAATCAGTTAGGAATACATAGAAAGCTATTCTGAATATGCAAAAAAACATATCAAACAATGAATACTGTAAACAATGCACTTTCTTGATAGTGGAAGTGCTGGGCTGGGGCTCATCTGGAATGGCTTCTTCCTCTTCATCTCTGCCCTCTTCCATCATCATCTCCTCATCCAGCTGGTCCTCCTCCAGTGGATCCATCCCCTCGTGGGCCTCAAGGAAAAGGGTGTTGATATCCTCGAGATCGAGGGGCTTTCTGGTGGTCTTCAGGGACTCCATTTGTTTCTTGTAGCTTCTTCCAGCCATCTTTCAAATCTGCAAACTCCACACCCACACACAAAACAATTCAACAATCAATTTATTTTTATATAGCGCCTTTCATGGCAATGTCATAACAAAGGCTAAAAACAGGTTTACAAAATTACAAAAACTATTTACCTCAAAAAAAAAAAAAAAAATGAAATGAGGGCATAAATATATGATGACATGATATGACATAAATATAAGTACTGTTTATTACCAGACTTTCAATAATTTGGTATCATGGAGAAAATAGTATTTATATACAAAAGTTATAGAAGTCAACAAGTCAACAGCAGCAGAAAAAAATAAAGTCTATAGAAAAATGAACGATATGGTGATAAAGCAGTTAACATAAAGATGCAATGAATGTGGCAACCACTTTTACCAAACAAACAACTAAATAAAAAACAAAAGAATAAAGATGTGTGCGTATCATCAACAGCACAAGCCTCTTCTCGTCCTTTTCAAGCGTCTCAAGAAAAAGGAAAAAAATTGAAATACTGTACTATTCAAGTTACTTATTTTAGATATTGAATCTAATTGTGTATTGAATTATAATTTCAGAGACAATTACCTTCAAAAAAGAGCCGCAGATCGGGCGTCTGTTCTGTTGTGGCCGCTGACAGTTCTGGAGTTGTGTGACAATAAAAACTTCAAAATATGTGCTGGTAGACATGTTTCCAGATACAGTTTTTTTTCCTAGTACCTAGCCTTATTCAATGACAAGGCTCAGAAACACTGATTTGTTTTCCCCACAGCTTAATTTTTCTGTGAGACATCTCGGAAGAGAGAGTGCGTAAGCACCGAAATTAGAATGGTTCGGTGCTAAAGGGTTAAAGAAGGAGTTAACTGGATATTTCCTTGCTTCAAATAAATGTGTCCAGATCTGCACATTTTTAGTACATTTAGTTTAGATTTTCTCCCCAGATAGAATGGCTTTTCCAGTTTTCTTTCTTAACAGGTAGACCTGCATGCGTTTTTTGGCAAGTTGAACAAGAGCAGGCCTTCATATGAAAGTTCCGGTTAACAGCAGTTTAAAAATTTCATCTTCCTCTATAAAATCGCAGATGAAGAGCTGGGAGCTGTAGTTACACAGGATGATTGTATTGTATGAGGTTTTCATTAGAAATGATCTATTTGAATTAGTTTCAGCTGGACCCACCGCCCCCTTATTGTCCAGTGATGGGCTGCAAACTCAGAAAGGGTTTCCACTGAGTGGCCAGACAGAGGAGAGCTTTAGGAGCAGTAATGTGTCCTGTTTGTGTTGGGCAACTTTGGGGGAAAAAAGCAACTTTGTAAAAGTAAGCATCTGGTAATTGTTTATGCATTGCTTTAATGAAAACTTCTCGTCAGATTGCTTAGCATTTTCTGTGCCACAAGTCATCAGGGAGCTTGTTTTTCTTTGTGAATATGAGAACTTTAATGTTAGTTTAAGCTCAGTTCAATAAAAGGCTTTGGGGTTTATTTTTTGACGTAAACCTTAAAAAAATAGAGCCCTTTTCCCTACCCTATAGGGGGCAATGGAACCACCAAACTCTTTTCACTTATGAACTGAGCTGTATTCAAACCTAGGCCTCCAGAAGAAGGACATTAGAGGCTAGTGAATTATCCCCACCCCCACATATGTGACATGTTGTACAATGGTAGATATGGAAAGGAAGAAGTAAAGACGCATGTCAGCAAAACTGCACATTACAGAGAATGCTCTGTGTCAATTCAATATACCTGGTAGGGCAATAGAGCTTGAAGAGGGCTATAGCAATTCCTGGGAACTCATTAAACTAGTCTTCCATGGAGTTTCAACTTGCTCACGTTTTCCCCTCAAAATGCTGTAGTACAGTGCATAGCAACAGAGTGATTGAGCCACAAAACTGGATTTTAAATGGGCCAACTTTACCTGAGTTTAATCTAATAGATGGGCATGTCAATGGGCCTGATTTCTAACATACTTTTTTTTTCTTTTTGGTGTGAAGGTCCAGTTCCAATCCCTGCTATTATAATTCATAACAGACTTGCATTAAAGCTCTGTGAATTCTAAATACAGGCACTGTAGTGCAATACTCTGGCATACAGCCTGCACTGTAACTAAGTAGCTTTTGCCAACAAATTATAATAAAGGGGTTTAACCAGTTTTGCTGGTTTGTGAGATAATGAGATATATAACACCAACATTATGAAATAATACCTCTCAAATTTCCACATGCTGTTCCAAGAATACCTCAGTAAGACCATGGTGGTCTTTTTCATTGAGGTCACAGAGCAAAAATACAGAGGTATAAACATCAGTGCTTCTCCATCTAAACTGTACAACTGATTTTAAAGATTAAATATTAAGAAATTGTAAAAAATGATACAAATCATGAGAACATCCACCTCAGTCCGGAGTCTCTCTCAAACAAAGACTTTATTTTAACTCACTTATATCCATTCTATCCATACTATAAGGCCACAAAAATCAACAAAAAAGACCATATATAACAGGAATTTACTTGTAGTGAACTTTTACTCATTTAGTATTGGTGTGTCCCTACTAGTTACGTAAGAGACAAAAACCTCAAAAAACATTTGTATTTTGTGAAATTGTTCACTTAATTATATCGTTATTGTCTGTATCTTGGAATGAGAGTAGCACACAGTTTATCACCTTTTTGTGTTCCTGTGGCTTCAAGTTTGTTTTTTTATGTGAAGCTACAATCTTATTTTTACAGCGGGAGAAGTTATTTTTCATTTTCCCTTGCCAAAAAGTGAGACTCAGCATTTGAAAGCCTTCCAATGCCAGCTCAACTCACCAGTTTATGTAAATGGACTAGTAGTGTATTTGCGGTGTCTGTAGATGTGCTAGATGAACCATATCTTCTGGTCTTAAAGAAGGAGATTAATAGATTGCAGTTTGTGAACCGTTTTTTCCCCCATCAATTTTAGATGCAGTGCCTGACTAGAATCGGTTCAGATCAAAATGCTAATTTGGTTTTCAAAGTCACTTCTAAAAAAGAATGCCATTGAAGTTAATTCTATATAGCGTGTGGAAAACCAATTTGAGCTCAGCAAGGTGTTAAGGACCGTGTGGCCTCCAAAGCGTTAATTAGCGGCCCTCTGAACCAAAGCCAAGTCCTTTCCCTTTTGAATCTTGTCAAAAGCTTCTTGTAAACGAATTTAGACAAATTGAGAAGAAATACCCCTCCATCATTGTTTCTAATCTAATTCAATGAGTTTTCATTTAAAAAGAGCTTAATGCTGTTAGTGCTAAACGGATTTGCACAATTTGAATTAATTTTGCCTCCCTGTGGCAGCAAAGATTATGGATGATCTTGCTACCTGTTTTATAAAATGATGTACCTATACAGTACCTGTACAGACGGGCGGCAGAACATTATAGCCGGGAGCACTTTTAACAGAAAAATAAACTTGCCTTACCTTAAATATACTATAATACGACAAATAATTTGAATAATGTGTTGTCTTTCGTTGCCTATATCTGGTTGCGCTTTTTTATGTTCTACATTTTCTTTTTCATTTCTGTTTTTTATTATGGTAAATTACTGTGCTTATTTAGGCACTCTATGGTTTGACTGGGGAAAGATAACGTAGGTTTACTGGAGTTCACAAAAAAAACCCAGTAACCTTTGCACTTCCTTTTTAGCTTAATTATTGAGCTTATTGCTTCATTTAAATTGTTTTCTTTATATGAAGTTTTCAGGGCATTTTGTTAATGCAATTTTGTTAATGCCTATTTTTGTTTTTTGCTGTTCTAAATTTTTTAATGCAACTGTTCATTTTAACCTTTTTCTTTAACACAACAGTACTCACACGTCTGGTCACCATCATAACTGTTCGCATGAAACCGGAGTGTAATAATCCAGCACTGCTGCACTTAAGCATTTGTATGTCAGCTGACAATGTTCTGCTGATATCCCATCATGACTTTCTTCTTAAAGGCGTACAGCCTCTATAAATGAACCCACAATATCTCTCAAAAGCACTTGGGTATATGTTGTTATGATATCACAACAAAAGGAATGCGCTTTTTTTTCTTGTGCTTAACACAGAAAACCCGCCCTTCAAGTCTCTGATTGGTTAAATGTTGTGTCAAGACGTAACACAGCTGGCATGTGGTTCCAAGATTTGTTTTTCACGCAGCAACAGTCTGCTAGAAGTGAAATCAATCCTTATTGTTAAAGGCACAGTAGCATCTGCAAGATGGGCAGATCGGTTTTTTTCAGCCGGGCGGCGACAACCACTTTGCCGGGCGGCCCACCTGGCTGAAAAGGCCTGGGGAGAACCCTGAGTACAAGCTTAAAAGACTAAGTCACTCTGTATTTTAATAGGTTTATCCTTTTTCAAGTCTGCCATCTCTTTTCCATTGTTTTGAAGATACGGGAACAGCAATCTTTGTTTTATGTATGAAATACGTAGCCTTATTTCGTTTTCGTATTTAAAACCTTGGTTATTATCTGAGCAGCTAGATGTAAAGTTCTCCCTAGTCTGCGAGTTACCAAATCACTACCAAAATGTCATTAGAAACCCCAGCAGGGATCCTTAGAAGATGTAGTTTATATTGCATGTAAGTTCAGTTGTACTGATTAAAAATGCTACTTTGTAATGGAACAATTTTAGTCCACGTTGGCACTAGGTTGCAAAGAAGCTACATTCATTCACTGCCTTTAATAAGATGAGAGACTCCCAGGACTGAATGGCAGGGGCTGTTAGGCCAGGAAGCTTGTGCTATTGTCTCACAAGAGAGAATAGATGACATAGAAAAAACAAATGAACCCTTTCTTGTTGTATCTCAGAAATCATTTGAGCTGTAAAGCATCATAGGTGAGATATAAATTCAAAATTACGCTTAACCTCCTGCAGAGAGATATGTCTTAAAACATAAAACAGAACAAACTCGAGGCTCTGAGTACAACACCAGCAGTCAGCTTCGCAGAGAGGTCCTCAAAAGATGGACCAGTTAAGTGTGTGTTACCAAGCTCAACTAATACTTAATTGTAATTTCACACCCATATTTATTTGACTTTTTCTCTCCTACGTGCGTCAGAAGGCTTAATTAAACCTAAAAAATCTGGTTTGTTAGACAGCCTTCATCTCTAAAATTAATAATATACTTTCTGATGCCAGACTACTCCTTAAAACGAATAATAGGTTTTTCAGGCTTTTCCAGTTTTTCTAAGATAAGGATGTCTTCTCTAAATACATATTTCTTGTACCATGGTGCTGTCTTTTGTTTGTTAAGATAAAAGATTATAAAAGCAAGGGGCCCTTGAATTGGAACACATGTCAGTGAGTTCTGCCTTGGTTGTTAAAATATATATTTTCTGGTACCTAAGAATCCTGGTACTCCCACAAGTTAAGAGTAAAAAGCGAGAAGCTCTCTTGTTCTAAGTTGCAGCTGCTGATAAGAAATTCAGCTATATGCACATTCAAAGAGGCCCCATCAAGGTTATTGAATTAGGTCAGTGTTTTATAGTTTATTTAGGCTAACACAGATTTCTGCAATAATATTTCTGCTTATAGCTGTCTCAGCATAATCTAAATTAATACAACAATTTTCCTGCCCTTAATCAGTTACTTTTCTTCCAATGGTCTTTTGAACACAGTATCCAATTTGCATCCAGGCTATCAGAATGCTCCCAGCAGGACTGGAAATCTTCGTGCGGCTCTGCTGTCAGAGGTTCCTTAAAAGCGACCACAAGCCGGGATCCATCGCTAAGAATTGCAAGTGTGTGACAGTTTTGAGTACTGCATGAGACCTGAATTCTGGTAGCAGCTGTCCCATCTTTGCATCCTAGTTTTGCCAGATGAGCCCACTTTACTTTGTGAGGTGCATCACATCCCATACATTCAATTCTCCTTACATTGTCTGATTTAACATTCAAATGAGAAAATGATAATCCTTAAACATAATACATTCAAACATTATTCTAGAATGCTTTACCATATTGGTACATGCAGGGCATGGTTTTGGTTCTGCTTGTGGCAGCCCAGTTCTACATCTTTGACATCCACATATTGGGTTTGAGGGTCACTTATGACAAAAGGCGTATGAAGAAATGGCGGGTGAAGTTTGCTGCTCAGTGAACTGCTTCGTGAAAGTTGCATGTTCGCTTTTCAAATCGATGAAAGCAACGACATCGCTGTCACGAATGGAAAAAGTGTGTTGGATTGTGCACGGATGGTGCTGCAGCAAACACATTGGCGTAACATCAAGACTTAAGGAAATGCTCTTAATCAGTTCTCTGCGGAAATTATGTATTTTTTATATAAGCACTAAATTGCAAAAAATTATGTTTATGCTAGTATAAAACCATTGAAAAGAAAAAATGCCCATATTAATAATAGATTTTATGTTTATGCTACAAATATGTTATATTGTATGAAACTAAGTGACATTTTACCCAAAGTGCAATTGTACGTGTTGTATTTCTATCTTAAAGCAATAAAATAAAAGGTTGTGTCTGCAGCAGCAACAGGAAAGAAGCGTGTAACTGTAGTATGAGGTTCGTTTTGTTAGTGAGAGACAGACTTTTTATACTTGTGCTTGGAGCCTTTCTGTTTTACTTGATAAAATACAGCAGGTTACCACAGTTACTTTTATAATAATTATTATTTTCTATCTATCAGTTTGTGCAAATAAGAGATTTTTAAACACTAATTCGTACTTTATAGTGCTGCATTTTTTTAGTTGGTACTGTATGTGCTTTTTCACACACTGTCTAACTGGCCTTGGGTCCCAGAACATTAGCTGGCTACTCAGGTGCATTGTGAGTTGGTAAAGTTTGGGAACCCCTGATGTAGATCACTGTGAGATCAATTTTAGCAATACCTATACATGATTAAAGTGTGTCTTTAAGGACAGGGAAATAAAAAATATATATGTTGAGATCATTAGTTGCATTGGCAGTACTGTGTGTTAGGGAGGCAAAACTGGCAGGGGCTTTCTCCTCTTGCTGCAGCGGAGGCCAGTAGCTCACTGACATCCGCTCTCAAAAAAAAAAAAAAATCTAAGGATCACGACACTGTCGAGATCACAAGACAAGTTTTTTCAGGGTTTTGTCATTTCAAACAGTTACATTATGTCGAGATCACAAGATAAAAGATCTCAGGATATTTAAATTTCAAACCACTTTTTGAGATCACAAGATAAATGTTCTCAGGCTAATATATTATTTTCTATGTCCTCAATGAGCCACTGTACGTGATTGGCTTAGCTATTTTTCCATTTTCCACGACCATGGCCCAATCTTATGCTATGCTGTTCAATTCATGCTGTGGATGTTATGGCGATTTATTTTTTCATGATACTGACAGCTCTAATTTGGTATTTATATATGTGGTGGGGAATATTTAGGTTACCAACGTACAGTACTTTTTTTGTACTTTCCATGATGCAGAACATTCCTGTATGTGATTAAAGTCCTTTTCTTCAACTTGGATTGCTGCCTTTGCAAATTTGGATTTACTGCTGCTGTTCTAATTTTCTCGGTTGTAAATTTAATTTATTGCCAAAAGACATGCGTACAGGGCTTTGCATATTCCACACTGTAAATACACTGTTTCTGCTACAGTAAAGAAAAGTAGCAGTATTTTGGTGACATGCTCACCATGTGCATCAGATAACTGTTGGTCAGAACAGCCAGACCTCCCAGAAAGGAGTACAATGAGAACCTATGACTATTTTTCCTTGCTAGTCACCAGTTTTGAATGGGTTGTTGTCATGGTTTTGCTGAAAAAATGAAAGGGGAATAAGACTAAAACACTATGATGAGAGTAAACTATAAGCCACTCCTTGTGATTAGATTTGGACACAAGCTACATGTATTGATACAATAAACAAAACAACAACAACAAAAAAGTATCAGATGAACTGATTTAATTTTATAATTATCAATTCATTTAATGAGTGTTGCATTTTGTGTTTTCTTTGTGCGGTTTTAATATTGATATCTTAAATGCTGAGGGTTGTAAAATTGTTCCTTTTTTACATGAACCACATGAGGATAGTATGACATAATCAAATATTGTATTGTACATTTGGGATACACATCAACATACATGTACATTAACTAAACTGCATTTGTTAAAAACAATAATTGTGTGTGTGCTCGGAGAGGGAGGAGCAGGTGGTCTTGTTCACCTCATGAAAAAGCATATTTATGAGTTGAGATTAGTTGACCTTTGCATATATATTCAATACTACCTTTGCATATATATTCATAATATAAACTGTATGCTAAGTGGCAGGGACCATATGAGGTGATACGGGGGTATAGAAGAGGATTTTCGTCCCATTGTCAATCCACCAGCTATAGTTAACATCCTGATGGGAGAACAGTTACATCCTGATCAGAAGTTGATCCACGAGTTGATGAAAAGGTTTTGTGATGTTTTTTCTAACCTGCCCGGTAGAACTAATATTATTATGCTATTATTACTCCATCAGGTGTCAATGTCAGGGAGAGACCGTACCGGATCCCCAAAAGCCACAAGGGTCCCATCAGCAAGGAGGTAGGGAATATGCTCGAGCTTGGCGTTATTGAGCCTTCCAGGAATGAGTGGTGCAGTCCAATAGTGATGGTGCCTAAAAAGGACGGCTCCACTCGGTTTTGTGTGGACATTAGAAAGGTGAATGCTATCTCCAAGTTTGATGCATATCCTATACCCCGATGAACTCCTCGACCGAATGCGAATGGTGCAGTTAATCTCGACTTTGGATCTGACAAAGGGATACTGGCAAATTCCGCTAACTCAGAGCTTGCAAGAGAAAACTGCTTTCTCTATCCCAGATGGCCTGTTCCATTTTCTGACCATGCCCTTTGGATTACATGGAGCCACCTTTCAGAGACTGATGGACCACGTCCTGGCACCCCATCACCAGTATGCCGCTGTATTTTTAGCTCTACCTGGAGACAGCATATTATTAGACTTTCGACCATCCTACAGTCTGTAAGGGAGGTGGGGCTGATGGCTAATCTGGGCAAGTGTGCATTTAGCAACAAGAAACCCAATATCTCGGCTACATCATGGGTAATGGGCGGGTAAAGCCAGTTGCCTTTAAAATCCAGGCTTTGGTGAAGATGGCGATCCCGAAAACCAAGTCACAGGTGAGATCACTACTGGGGTTAGCAGGCTATTATCACCGCTTTATCCATGAGTACTCCTCCATAGTTAACCCCTTGGTGGATCTCACCAAAAAGATGTCAGGGAGCCTTTGATATGATTAAAATGAAACTATGCCAGGCCCCAGCACTTATTTCACCAGAATGATGCCTCCCTGATTGGTCCTGTCCCAAGAAGTTGACGGAGTAGAACATCCTATCATTTATATAAGCAAAAAAACGGCTCCCAGGGAAATAAACTACAACATCATTGAGAAGGTGAGTTTAGCCATCAAATGGGCTACTCGTGTGCTTTGCTATTACTTATTGGGATGTTCCTTCTCTCTTGTCACAGACCATGCCCCTTTAAGGTGGTTACATACAATAAGGAACACGAATGCCTGGATAAGCTGGAAATAGGTCAGCTGAAAAAGACAGGCTTGAAGCATTATACATGGCACGTATATTGGATGATTTTGTATGGGGGCTAGATTTTGCTATGCTGTCTTTGCACTGAAAAACACAGCCTTGACTGTGGTTTATCAGCTGATGATGTCACCCTGATACTATTTCTTAGTGCACCACAGCTGTGGCATCTGCATCCTCTGAATTTTAAAGCAGCATGAATACCTTTTTGTTTGTTAGGACTATTTATCTTTGTCAGCTTTATTGATATGAATTGATTTAAAATACCAACTGTTTGCCTGCACAGGTTTTTTTTTTTAAACAAATAAATAATTTGAAATTGAAACCTGATTGATACATTGAATATGCTACGGTGCTCATTAAATTAGAATAAGGAAACAATAAGACACATCATTTTTAAAAATCTAGTAACCATTCACATGAACACAGCTGCAGATGTGCATACAGTATGGTGAAACACAATGTGGAATGCTAAGGGACAAATTATGCTTAAAGTGCAGCTATTTCGGGGGCTCCCGAGTGGCACATCCAGTAAAGGCGCTCCTAGTAGAGTGCAGGATGCGCCCTATAGCCTGGACATCGGCGGTTCAAGTCCAGATTATTCCTTTGCCGACCGAGGACGGGAGCTCCCAGGGGCGGGGCGGCCGGGGAGGGAGGTCTAAGTCAGGGTGTCCTTGGCTCACCGCGCACCAGCGACCCCTGTGGTCTGGCCGGGCGCCTGTGAGCTTGCCTGTAAGCTGCCTAGGGCTGCGTTGTCCTCCGACGCTGTAGCTCTGGCTGGCTGCATGGTGAGTCTGCAGTGTATTATTATTGTTATTTATTTTTTTTAGCAGACGCGCTTATCATTGTAAGATATGTATGTAGTCTGCAGTTTCGATCTTTGTTGACAGTTCTGGCTGTAAGCGGGGCAACAGTGTCGATGATATGAGTAAGGGTGGCGTTGCAGGTTCACCGCATCATCACCTGAGGACAGGAGAGTTCCAGTTAGAGGGTATGAGGAGACACATTCCGAGAGTTTCAGAGGATTCAGCAGATTCTTGGGATGAAAGGAGATAACAGTATCAGTACCAGAGGAAGGAGGAGGAAGTTTAATATTAGCAGTGATTAAGAAATGGTCAGAGAGAGAGATATCTGAGACAGAGAGATTGGAGATATCAAGGTCTCTGGTGATGAGCAGATCCAGGGTGTGTCCTCGGGTGTGAGTGGGGACGTTGACAGATTGAGAGAGTCCAAGACAGTCCAGAAGCGTGTTGAAGTCAGTCACTAGGGGGGAGAAAGGCAAGTCAACATGAATGTTGAAGTCACCTAGGAGTAGGATTTTGTCAGTTGAAGTGCAGACAAGGGGCAGGAATTCTGAAAACTCGGCAATAAAAGCAGAGTTATTATTATTATTATTATTATTATTATTATTATTATTATTATTATTATTATTATTATTATTATTATTATTATTATTTATTTCTTAGCAGACGCCCTTATCCAGGGCGACTTACAGTCGTAAACAAATACATTTGAAGAATCACAGTGCAAGTAATAATACAATTAAGAGCAAGATAAATACAATGATGAATACAATGACTTTGGTTCAAGCAAGTACAAGTGTGACAACATGCAATTCAATAATACAGCAGATAACAGTGTCAGTGATAGTTACATCAGGATATAATTAAATACAAAATACTACAGATTAAACACTTGGCAGATTACAGTACTCTGAAGTACAGGATTAAATGCAGTAAAATAGGGGGCAAATAAGAGCAAGTAAAGCGCATTTAAGGAAGGGTGATATGTGTCCCAGGGGAAAAACAGAGGAGTTCTACAGGTGCTTTCTGAAGAGGTGAGTCTTGAGGAGGCGCCGGAATGTGGTCAGGGACTGGGCAGTCCTGACATCTGTAGGAAGGTCATTCCACCACTGCGGGGCGAGAGTGGAGAAGGAGCGGGCTCTGGAGGCAGGGGAGCGTAGAGGAGGTAGAGCCAGTCTTCTAGTGCAGGTGGAGCGGAGAGGTCGAGTGGGGGTGTAGGAAGAGATGAGGGTCTGGAGGTAGCTGGGTGCAGTCTGGTCAAGGCATCTGTAGGCTATTACAAGTCTTGAACTGGATGCGAGCGGTGATCGGGAGCCAGTGGAGTGAGCGGAGTAGTGGAGTTGCATGGGAGAAGCGAGGCAGAGAGAACACCAGGGGAGCAGCGGAGTTCTGGATGAGCTGGAGCGGACGGGTGGCGGACGCAGGGAGGCCAGCCAGGAGGGAGTTGCAGTAGTCTAGGCGGGAGAGTACCAAGGCCTGGACCTGGAGCTGGGTGGCGTAGTTGGTGAGGAAGGGTCGGATTCTTCGGATGTTGACGGTAGATAACAGCAAGGGTGAGTGACATGGGTGAGGGAAGCTTGATGGCGAGATGCTCAAATGAAGAAAAGGCAGGCAAGGAAAGAACTGAGGAAGCGAGCACAGAATTTGCAATAACAGCAGTGCCCCCATCTCAGCCAGTGAGGCGAGGTTTGTTAAAGAGGGAATAGCCCTTTGGGGTGGCTAGATGTAGAGAGTGCATTTCGGCTGGCGTTCTAAGACACTATTTGCCAATTTATACTACCCTGTAGGCCTGAAGCTGTATACTTAACCCTCAGAGTACTACAGGGCCGATGATCGGCCCACGGAGGTGTGCTGCGTGAGGACTAAAGGGCCGATTATCGGACATAGATCTGCCCTCCCATTTGCTCTCTGTTATTTTTTTATTGGTCAATTTTACCTAGCAACAAACTGTGCCGAGCAATAGCAGAGGGCTTTGGTGTTAATATTAGCCAATTAAAATGGTTGTAAAGTGAACACCTTTTTTATTGGTTAAAAAGAAAACCCTGTCTCCTAGGCTAGCTGAGAGTTGAGAAATGGCGGATTTAGAGAGTGAGTTTTAAGCCATTCGGACGGAGAATGTTTTGAAGGTTTTAAAACGTATGAGAGGCTATTTTCATGGTTTTCGGTGTCTGGCGGTATGACACAAAATAGATTACGTGCTGTTTTAGGATTGTGGCTGAATATGGGGTTAGTGTGGAAGCCTGACATGAAAGAATACTGGAACACGAAAGATGCACTACAAGCAACACCAGGATTCGCGCGAATAATGTCCCGCGACAAGTTTCTTTTTTGTCTTGCAAACCTGCACTTGAACAACAACAAAAACCAAAAGAAAAAAGACGAACCTGCTTACGACAGTTTATTCAAAGTGCGACCAGCACTTACTAAAGTGGAGTCTCTTCTTCTAAGTACTACATTTTAAATGAATTCATTGCAATCGATGAAAGCCTGGTTGGATTGAAAACCGAACGTCACTTATGCAGTATCTTCCAAACAAAAACATCACCAATTTGGAATAAAGCTGTGGGTGCTTGCTGACAGTACAAATATATTAATAAGCATAGATTTACAAACCACTGAAAAAAGACTGATTGCAAAGGACTTTACAGAGAATAAGCTTCCCTGGGCCAATTCAGATGTCTCCACAACTCAAAGTAAGTTACGGTATTAATACTAAAATAATAATAATAATAATAAGTCGTATTTTTGCATATGCTTTTATATTTAATTAACACTTATTTGTGTTGGTATACATGTTGAACAATCTTTATATAAAAGAAAAGGCTTTCGAGGGCAAGTACGTTTACTGTGCTGTGCGGTTCGATCTGTTTGTACAGATAGATGCGTTGTTTGCAAAATTGAATATATCTTTTGATTCGTTGTTTGTAAACATCTGTGGTTTTTACATTTTAAAAATAACATTCCTGGGGATTTATATGTTGTATTTTGAAAGTGTTTATGTGCATGGTTGGTTTTGAAAAGAACTGATGTTTTGATGATAAAAATACAGTTTGTATAACAAAGGTGTCTTTGCCAATGCATATTTCTATATTCAGTCCAAAAATATATCAATAACAGAAAGAACAAAAAACTTCAATGTCTTACGTTTCTTGTGATATATAGGTTTCATATAATATATACATTTTTGGGTGTAAAATTAAGTAATTTGCTATGCTATCCCAAGCGCTGTTATTTGCATGTGACAGCTGTAGTCCTGTGGCGTAGAGCACTCGCTGTGACATAGTACTCTGAGGGTTAACACACGTTTCTAATCAGCCTCCCAATTCAACACAGCCCAGCACACAAAGGAAATCTAAATTACAATGTTTAAGTGTAGTCTGGTTATTTTAGCAATCAACGATTTAACCCTTTGCGGTCCTATGTCGGACCAGGTCCGACATTACAATTATTCCTTTCCGGTCCGATGTCGGACCCTGTCCAACATCATCAAAAAGATGTCACGCACAGGTCTCTTGTCGTTTTTTCTCCGGAAAAAGACGAGAAAACTGTTCAATGGCCGAGTGAGACCGATAGGAGCCGAGAGAAGCCGGAAAAAAAAAAAAATGTGGCGGATCTGAACAATACACATAGACCCTGCACCACAGAGATAACATGGACATAAACAAACAAGATAGCTGCTTCTGCATCCAGCGCTCAGAGAATATCACAGACATTTGCAGAGCTTTTTGAGATGTTATAGTAATAAAATAATGACTTGGAACGCATTATTGAGGAGTTTGGTGATAAAACGAGTGATCAGGAGATGATTTATCAGTATGCACAACTATGAATAGGTATGTGTAAAGTACAGCGAACAAGGGGTGGGGAGGGGCTGGAGATGCAGTACTGAGTGTCCTGTTGATATGCAGTGCCTTTTAAACCTGTTTTACTGTAAAAAAAATACTTTTAAACAGTGTGTGTAAAATAAACAGCACGTGTGAAAATAAATTGGACCTGACGAGCCTGAGAGGCGCTGAATAAATGGACCACTCAGGGTTAAACTATTAAATTAACTGTAATTTACTTACCTATTTTAAAGTTGTTTCCGCCAGCGACTGGAAACACACGTGTCTCTTCACAAACTGAATACACGCAGTTAAGTACCAATTTATGCTCACAAGACTATTATAGGCCTGATTTTCAATGGGGGCAAAGGAAAAAATTGGTCACAAAACACTTTTGCATCACAAGATAGGCGGCAAACTGTATTTTCCAAAGTCGTATAACTCAGTTGCGCAATAGCATTTAGGGTTTGCGCCTTTTGAAAATACACTTGCATTACAGCATGTTAAGAAATTGAAATCCGTAATTGGTTTTATTTTGAAATTTTAAAAGGGCGCAAAACACTAATGTGATCACTTAGTACAACAAAATAGAGGTGCAAATTAAGACATGACCCCTCTCATGTCTTATTTAACCTGCGACTACTGACAGGGCTACTGAGCTGTAATCGACAATGGAGGATATTGAACTGTTTCTAATTCTCTGGCTGCAGCTTGAGAGGGAAGGGAGGAGGAGAAAACGACCCTATCCTAAACCCAGAATAGTTTGTCCCCATCAGACATCTGTAGTTCTAACTCCAATACAAGTTCTGTGAAGATACAGATTGGATATAGGCACTATAACAGAGCTGTGTGATCTGCTTAAGTCTGATTTAGAATCACAAATAGCCCGCAGTCATGCTATACCTGTACCTGTAAAGGTTTCAGCAGCCCTTCATTTTTATGTAACGGGTGTGTGACAGAAATAGAATGATTCTTGGTGTTAAATCTCCCTCCCGACCTGTGACGGCGCCAAGTAAAGGGAACAGAATACCCTGGACTGGGTGGCCTGACAATCCATTCCCAGGGTTAAAAGGAAGTCGGTTATCTAGAAAGGGGGAGGAGCTTTGGTGCCCTAACTCATCGATCCGGAAGGGAAACGATATGGCAGCCGCAGATTGGAGGAGCTGCTGCAATCGTTTACCAAGTGACGATACAAATAGGGGACGGAGCAACATGATTTGTTCCTTCGTTTATGGTTAAGGAAGGACCAGTGTTTATATATATAGTACCGTGAGTGTTTTGTTTATTTGTCTCTAATTTGTTACTTGTTATTTATTAGTAGACGGCTAACATGTTCTGGAGCTGTCACCTGAGGCCAGCACTAACCCAGACATCACTTCACCTATATCATGATATAAATTGTATTTGCACCACGAGCACTATAGCACGCACCCAGGACTGGTGACCGTGTTTGTATATTGTGTGTGTAATTGACTGTGTTTATTATTTGGGACTGCAAACCCCTTTATTTAGAACAGTGCAGTATACATTGCTGTGTATTGCCTGGGATTATTATTTACGGTCACCAGACTAGGATTATAAAAATAAACCTCCTTACACTTTGGATTCTTGTTCTCTGCCTTTCATTGCTCTCCGCATCACTCCTGCACCTGCACACTGTTAACCACTTTGCCACAGGGTGCCATCCAGACAGATCAGGCATCTGTCATTCTATGTCAAAGATACTGCCTGATGTCACAGATGCACTTGTCCGTAGGGTAAGGGAGTATATAAGATTTCCAATTGGGGATGTGGAACAAAATAGAGCCAAACACAAATTGTATCAGTTGTCTGGCTTTCCAAATGTACTAGGCGTAATAGATTGCACACATGTTGCAATATCCCCAGATTCAAGGAATGAAATTGCTTTCCGAAAGAAAACATCATTTTTCTTTAACTGTGCAAGCTTTATGTGATGCTCAATGTATTATCACTGATGTAGTTGCCAAGTACCCTGGCTCATGCCACGACTCATTTATCCTGGAGAACAGTGCCCTGTTCAGAGAATTCGAAAAGGGGCTTCTAAGTGGATGCTGGCTAAGTTTAGAATATATTCAATACATAATTAACAAATGACCATTCTAAAACATATATAACAAGCACATACTAATGTTTAACATTTGTATTATGATTTTTTACAAACATACAGAACCATTCAGATATTGCATGTCAAGAATATGCATAATTAATATTGCATCAGAATACATTTTTATGTTTAAATTTTTTTTTTTTTTTTAAAGGCACGCTGTATTATTATTATTAATTTCTTAGCAGACGTCCTTATCCAGGGAGACTTACAAATGTTACAAGATATAACATTATTTTTACATACAATTACCCATTTATACAGTTAGGCTTTTACTGGCACAATCTAGGTAAAGTACCTTGCTCAAGGGTACAGCAGCAGTGCCCCCCACCTGGGATTGAACCCACGACCCTCCGGTTAAGAGTCCAGAGCCCTAACCACTACTCCACACTGCTGCTGCTATTATTATAATAGGGAAGCCTATTGTTATTGCTGGGATTCTTCTTCTTATTATTATTATTTTTCTTTCTGCCAGAGTTGCTCGAAAACTCACCAGATTCGGTAGGTTGGTAGATGCTTATAGGTTGTGTGGTATGGCGGCCATGCTGCATGATGTCAAAATCGCACAGTACAGGCGTCATAATCACATACTACAAAGATCTTCTCTCAAACCGCTAGTCCGATTGAAACAAACCCAATGGCACATATGATCAAAGTGTGGTTGTCTTAAAGGGTGTTAAAGGGAAGTTGCTACAATAAAAAACATGGCGGCCACGTTGGATGACATCATCAAAATACAAAACTGGCTACAAAAACCTTTGTCTCTGAAATCGCTAGTCCTATTGAACCAAAAATTGGCACTCATGATCCTAGTGTGGTTGTCTTTAAAGGTTGTTCAAGGTAAGTTGCTACAGTAAAAAACATGGCGGCCATGTTGGATGACATCATCAACATACAAAACTGGCTAATAACTCCTTATAGAGTGCAGATAGGGCCATGGTTACTATGGAACACACATAGTAACCAATGTATGCTCTGTCAAAAAATGTTGCTGCCTGTGACCTTTGACCTCTCCTAAAGGTCATATGTAAAACTGCCTTATAACTCATAATAGAGTCCACATAAGGTCATGGTTACTATGTAAAAATACCATTCTGCACTATTTGGTAAAATGTTTGGTACTGGTACTTCATTCTGCACTATTTGCTAAAGTGTTTGGTACTGGTACTGGTACTGGCATTCTGCACTATTTGCTAAAGTGTTTGGTACTAGTATTGTTACTGGTACTGGTACTGAAAGTCGTAAAGTTGCTGGGAACTATAATTATTATTATTATTATTATTTAGTCATTTAGCAGACGCTTTTATCCAAAGTGACTTACAGAGACTAGGAGGTGAACTATGCATCATAATTGATGTTTTTCGCTTTAAGTCCCAGAATATTTTTTGGACTACTTTAATTTACCTTTTTATGGAAGGGGTTGTGTTTATTTTTTCAGTTATATCCTTCCATAATTTAAATTTAGCAGTGGCTCTGGAAGTTTTACCAAAAATAACAGTTTGATGTGATAAAATCTCATCGAGCAAAAGTTCAACTTGGGTGGCTAAGAATTTATTTTTCCTTTCTTTTTTTCCCATTGTTGCAATGGCGTGTGCGCTTCCTCACTGTTTTCCAGTTAAATGGAAGTCTGGACTATTGAAATGTGACTAATTGGCTTGTTAAGGAAAATCAATTGCTGTTTCAATTGAATCAGTAATAAGTCGCAAAAGGCTTTGTGAGTAGGAGAAATTAACCTGCCCCTGTTGAAAATAGAGACGCATAATTAGGTGGCAAAATAAACTCACAATGCAAATGCATTGCAAACTCTGAAAATTAGGCCCTAAATGTTAAAAGGAAATTCTCTTAACACTACCTCTGGAAATAATGTGTACAGTCTGTTCTTGATGCTGTCATATTTAACCAAAACAGGAATTGACGAATCTCAGCCACCTTCTAGAAAAGAAAGCCTTTGTGTCATAAATACAATCCATAATATTTAGCACTGATATTTACATATACTGAATCCGAGGACAACCCAAAGCCCCAGTGCTTTATTTGTAAGGTTTTTTTTTTTCAAATGAAGCTCTTAAACCTGCAAAATTGAGATGAAATTTATCTACAAACATTCAGAATGTGAAAAAAACACTGGACATTTTTAAACAAAAGAAACTGGATCTTCGCTATCAGCAACTTTCTATGTGCAAAATGACAACATTACTTGATGAACTAGGAGCAAAGATTCAACCCCAGGGATCTCATTAAGATAGGTACTTTCTACATGCACTTATACATATGCACATACAAATGAGTTTAAAAATGCTGTGGCAAGTGGTTCGTGGGAAAAATCCGAAAACCATTCAGGTAGGGTCTCTACGTTAAAAAAGGTTGGGAACCACTGGCCTGAATCATTGAGGCCAGTGACCTTCTGGCCAGAACATGGCTAATGACACGGTCAGGGAATTCCTTGACTCAGAAAACTGTATTAAAGGTCTTCTCTTTGTTTTTGTTATTTTCAAAGTGTTTTATATTTTAAACAAATTATGTTCAACACAATGTAATCTCTGTTTAGAGGTCTGAGATAGCAAGGAGAACCAATAGAATCGTGGATTATAAGAAAACTTACAAGGGGGCCCAATCATAAAGATATCTCAGCAGAGCACTGAATCACGACTGACTGTGATGTCATAATAATGTGACATGTCACTAAACTATGAAGTGGTGATTTGTGATCTTACTGAAAATACTGTGACAGGGGGTGCAGTGCCTTCCGGGGAATGCATATTAAATGTGGTGCTTAAAATGTAGCTGTGTGTATATATATATATTCATTTTATTTATTTATTTATTTATTTATGACATGAAGTGTGCTTGAAACACTTGCCTTGAAAGGGATTAGAACGTTTTTGGTGTTCACAAACAGTGGGCAGTCCAGCTGAAAGACTGAAGTGTGCGGGGATAAATGGCCCATTATGCAGTGTGTTGTCAACATCCATTCATTTTTTGATTCATTCTGATTTGTTGTCTTTTATAGTTACTAGTGCACAATTTTTAAAATAGCAAATACCTCTGTCCAAAGCCCTTGCCAATTGGTTCAGGCAGTTTGTCAATGGCTCGGGCCTTTCTGACTGAATTACAGTGAACTTAAACACCGGTGATCTACAACATTTTTTTTTTCTTACAGCACATTCAGACTTATCTTTGGGGACTGAGGTTTCAACAGGAATAAAATGGTATGTATTTAAAGTTTTCAAGTGATTTTTACTCTTAAGATTAACAACATACGTGATGTGACTGCACTGGTGGGGATTTTAATGAATAGACTACATGGTTGGGTTACAGTATGAGTGCTCTGTAATTGTAAGGCATAAAACAAATCTACATGTTTGCTCTTTCTGCCACATTATGACAACACTGTCTTAAGATTTAGAGAGGGAGAAATTTGGATACCTCAAAACTGAGAAGTCAAATGGGTCTGCATACGTTTTGTGTACCAATTTTATCTCCTTTAGTCATTGAGGGTCAATTGCAGCATACCAAATTTAGTCCACATGAGGTGTCCAACAGGGGGATTAGTTTGATCCACTTGCTTGGACTAACGATAGTGTATAATTATACCATGTTAAGTCGCCTATCTATTTTATACTATATAATGCTTATGTTTTTCTAATTCTTGGTAGGTCAGCTTCTGGCACCCGATGGAGTTCACATAAACAATTTTGAAAATTTCAAAAAAGTAATAAAAAATGTATGGAATAATTCACTATGGTCTTTACAAATATTTACACATGACTAGAATTAGTAAACAGTTGACGGTTTGTTCTATGTTGGTAAACCACAACCTCAAATATGGAAGATGCGTATTAATTATCAGAAGCAATCTTCTGTAGTCAAATGCAGGGTTTGTGTACTGCAGTTAAACTTCAATATTGCTCTGTCACATTAATCATTAGTACATTTTTATAATGCTTTATTAATCAGCGTGTCTGTCTCTGTACTTGAATTTGTAGGCTTTTTTTTAAACATTTGCTGCCATCTTTCCAGGACCCCCTTGAAATGAGATGGACATGTCAGTGGGTTATTATCCTGAATAAATAAATATAAATTATATAAGAAGAGATGCGTTTTGATCAATGATCATGCAGAGTGAGTCATTCATTTTACAGTAATTATGTGTTTCCTGATTTATACATAGACCCGTCTTATTACTTCATTATATCATTAAATATGCTTAGGCTCAGAGTATGGGCAAATATAGTTATATATGTGTGTCAGGATGCTAAACAGGCTAATTCTATTTGAGCAAGCATTCAGTGATTCATTCATTTCATTAAGATGCCCAACACTCTACTGAATCATGTCAATGATTAATGCATGAACTCATGTTACTCTGCAGTATACTGTAATTAATTTAGTAAGACCAGTAAAACCATCAGTGGTAATAGGACGCAATTTCAAAGTGAGTTAGAGAAGGGAACGTAGACCTAATACCATAAAACTGCCACCATCTTAAACCAATGCCTGAAACACAACTAACGGATTTAAGTGTTAACTGGTATCCAATAAAAGGGCAATTCACACACATTGGAAAATTAACTTGAAAACTACAAATGTTTTTGAAGGGTTTATTTAAGTTAAATTTGAGTTTTCACTTGTGCAGAAACTACAATGGTAAGGATTTGAAAAAAACAAAACAAAAAAAAACAAACTGTGATGTTTATTTTATACTGTTTCTGCCTGAAATACGCACAAGAAAATATACTAACCTAATATTCTGAAATATTACAATTTTACATGCTTTTGTTAGGGTTAGCTGAGAATTGTGCAGCACGTGATTGGAACAGGAAAGTGAAAGTAGTTTTTGTATTTATTTAACTTCAAATCATTAGTAATGTCCTTTAGGTTAGGTATTGCATTAATTTATATCAATGCCTATGATTGATTAACATATGCTCGATGAAGTTTGACCTGTCAAAGCAATAAAAATAAATAAATACATAAAATCTTACAAAACTCCAGATTTTTTGTCTCCAGTTTTTAGAAAGGCCTGGGAATTAAGCTCCAGTATGGAGTTGAGAAGGGCTGCTGTATTTTTTTAAATGAGAAATGGTGGCTTTATTATAGAAATACATGAAAAAATGTAGTACAGTATATATGTCTATATTTTCTTTATCTTTCATATGATATACTTAATATTTTTAGGAACATTTAGCAGTGCCACCACCAGTAAGGGTTTGTGTCCCCACTCTGAGGCCACCAAAATAATGTGTCTGAGAACCACGGCTCTATATTATAAGACTTTAACCAGGACGCCCCCTTGGTAAAGTAGTAATGAAGCCATTGGTAATTTTTTTAGCAATTTACATTTTGCTTCCCTAGCTCCACTCTAAAAATATGTAATTGTTGTTTTTTTATGGATTTTTAATTTTTTTTAAGGATATTCATGATTAATTGGCCGCTTGCTATGTTATGTGAGTGTAAGAATGTTAGTAGTTAGCTAACCAGAGACAAACAGAAAGTGCCAGCAGGAAAGTAAGAACTGAGGGAGTAAGATCTTAATTTCTAAACAATATATATCAGATCAATAAAAATAGATAACATAGATGTTTAAAAACAACCATTACAAGACATATGATAAAAACCAGATACATTAATAATATCAGTTATTATCCTTATATCAATATATGAATTAAACTGCTAGTGTATTTTGTCATTTATTTGAGGACCGTTTGTCCTTGATACAGTTGCCTCATTATTATTTTTACACAGCTCATAAACATCATACCCTTCATCCATAAAGCCAGTACAGTCAATTTAGTTTATATCATATGCTTATAAACATTTCAAGTACCGTAAAATGGGATTAGACTTTTGCACTACGAGATGACTTTGGCAATTGAAGTGGATTTTAATAAGTGATTTATATTTCTATAACCATTTGGGTAGAAGAGAATGCAGTGCTTAAAAAAACCCACCAGAGTTTTGCTTTCTACAAGCGATTTATGTTTACTGCTTTAAAACAACTCAAGGTGGCTTGAAAGCAGAGTGTGTTAGTAATTCTGTACCTTATTTTTATTGCAGTCACTGAAGAGTGACTGGATCTGATTCCTGCCGTGACATAGCTCTCAGCACATGGGGAACCAGAGCTGGCTAGGATACAGAATTCAGTCTGGCTGGACAGACCACCCTCAGGCAGACAGATTGCTGGCAATTGGGTCTATGTTGGTGGCAAAGCTGAATCTGTGCTCTGTTTGTGTGTCTAAGATTTGTAGGAGATTAGATGTATTTCAAGGTGTCTGTTTCATGGTCTCACTCCTTCCAAGAGGCAATCATTAAAAAATTGGGTTTCTGAAAGTATCAGCAGAAGCAAGGCCCCAGGCCTAAAGTAAACCACTTAGTCAGTACTTTGGTAGAAGTGCTCTGAATTACACTTTCAACACATTCTTAGAGTACACTGAAGCGTATATTTTTGCAGGGATTTTTGAAATCATCTGTTTGGAAGTGGTAAAAATTGCTCCCAAAATTGCAACAAAAAGGCCTAAAAATAAAAATCCTATTTGTAAGTTATTGGGCTCTATAAAAACAGTATTCAAATTCATGACTATGAATAGAGTTAGGACTCAAATGCAGAACTATAACACTGAAAGGTAAACAAAAGTAACATATTTACAGTAATTGGTATCCAGTGTTAAACTTTAAGTACATTCATGAAGGACCTTTCCCAGATTCGTTTTAAGGAAATGAGAGTTATAATTATAGTTCTTGTATGGCACTCTAGGACTGAATAGCCATTTCTCCAGGTTTTGAAATCTTTCTCCAGCTTCTGATCTGATGTGTGACCCCAGGGGCAAGTCACTTCACCTCTTTCTTTCTGTCTCAGTCCCAAGGCTGTTTTACTCGCTTTGGGCTCCAATGGAAAGAGACATGACTTGTTAGTTTGGCTCCGAAAATAAATAGTACCTTTGGTTTTATTTTACTGGCATAAATACCATAATATGAATAAAACATGTGCAGTATTGCCTTGCAAAATGTAGAATATATTGTTAAAAAATATCAATAATCACACTTTATATATATATATTTTTTTAATTGCACATGTTTTGTAGTATTTTTGTCATTTAAATTAATTTGCATCAAACCCAAAATGAATACATACAGTTTTTCTATTTTTTTTTTCCAGCGCAAATCAGGATTTAGCTGCATTTATTTTCTTCATGTTTATCAACAAAAAAACAATTTCCTGTCTACAGCATAAAACTAAAATCCCAAGTTTTCCAACTGATATTAAATAAATTCCAAATGTGACGGTAACCTTCAATAAAGGGATAAACAGCCAAATAAATTTCAGCTAGAAGTGAAAAGTTGACATAAACAAGAATTGAAATAATCAAATTATTGTGTCGTCTCCTCCAATTGTTTATTCCCCTATGTCACAGGAAGCCCTGTCGCTGGTTTGTGGAGTGTGTGTGTGTGCCTGGAAGAAATCAGCTGTGATGCGCAGCGGGAGATGCGTTGCTAAGCGACGACCTGATCGGGAGGTCCGGATTGGCTGGGGGCGTGCCGGGATGCTGCGCAGAGCTCGGAAAGTGGGGTGATTGAATGCCATTGACACACAGACGGGCGTCGTGTGTTTGTTGGCATCAAGGAGGGGAGCGTCCGCTCTGCAGGAGCTACTACCACGGAACCCTTTAACTGCAAGACGGTGCCTGTGAATGCAATTGCCCAGCCAGGACTGTCAGAACGGCCTGGAGTCGGTGGGAGGCCAGGACTTCTGAAACAACAGAACAGAAGTAGGTCAGCTTAGGGGATGTGGATCCCAAAACAGTATAGAGACGGTTACTGTAGAGTAGTAGGCTTCTAGAGAGGGATGCTCCTTAGTGGGACTGGCGCTCGTCATTTTGTGTGGCAAACTTTTATTTTTAGCTTTGTTTTGTTTTGGTTTCTTTATTAAATGTGACACTAGGGTTACCATTGTTGGTACCCTAGTGTCAGCACTGTGTTTAAATTAAATCTGCGCGCCTGAGTGGCGCATTAACACCAATGCTCTGTGCCTGTGTCAGTATTTTCCAGTGACTACCCACACACGTAACACATCCCCTGTTACACCCTACTTAAATAATTAATATGTTTACCTTTTTAAGAAATAATTAGATGTATTTTTGTGCAGATTAAATGTGCAATGCCCTTGAAGTGTAAAAAGACTGGTTAAGTAAGGTGTATATTACTGGAGACTTCAACCTACCCGCGCATCTCTTGCTGGGCAAGGGGTTCATTATCCAGCTCCTCGGTGGGTCACACTGCTCCACAGACAAGTCTGACAAGCCAGTCCCAAAGGACTTTCACTCATAAGCTGCTGTGGAGAACCTCCTGGCAGCTGATGTTCTGGAATTGTAATTAAGGATGAGACATGCACTTCTTCCCAGCGCTGCATGCCAAGAGATGATTAGGTTTTCCAGTGCTGCTGATCTATTTTTCATAAGCATTTGAGAGCAAATGCATAATAAACAAAACAACTGGCCCTGGGGTCATGGGCAGGTCCTGGTTTTGAAACCAAGGATCACCTTAAGAAAAGCTGAGACAACCAGATTATAAATGCAATTTTCTTTTCAGCCATCTGCAGGGGCCCCAGAGGCATTTCCAGTTCAAGCAGATCCAATTCTAGGGAAGCGTTTCCTCCAATTGTGGTTGATGCTACATACATTAAACCCCATGTATTGGAGAACTAGGGAACATGGCAAGTGTATATGCAAAATAACCAGTTAACTCATGCCCCACATGGTGAGCATGTGTGTGAAATGAGCAAATTTATATTTGGATTACTTTTGACCTATTTTTTCTGCCTGTGGCGGGTTACACTGGCAAAGTTTCAAGCACTTTCCAACAGAAATTGACACGTCATTACAATGAATCTTGGTACATGCTTCAAGCAGGAGTTTTAACATTCACATTCAATGAAACTTGATCATTCATTCCAAGATGTTTTTCCACTGTTCATCACTGATTGATACATCTATAACTATACACCACTCACTAGTTCTACATTTAGAAATTCTAAAATAAACGTAATAAATGACAAACATTTAGACTAGTTAGTCTTTTTCAATGTCTGACGGTACTGATTGTTTGTGCTATTTGCAGAAATATGCTGCTCTGATATCTAAGGGTGAACGCACCAATATTAAGTACTTAAATAGCAAGACAATTGTATCAGCAAATATATTTTCACGCATTTAATATTACTCTCAATGATCAATGATCAATTTATTTAAACAGTTAGAACTGAATGTGGTTAAAAGATTGTAAATTTTAGTAGATTAAATCACCTAATAAGAGTCTAATGGAGGTGCAGAGAGATGATCCTATTGGGTAACAGCAGGTAAGGACACATCGGAAACATGAAAGTAAAGTAGCTGACTGTTCAAATATTTAGAGGCAGTAGAATTAATAAAAACATATGCTGTGATCAACTTAATAAAATGTAGAGCACCACGAGGCTTAAGATCACTAGACTAGCAGCAGTGATTGCTACTGAATGACTGGTAGATTTTTCCACTGAAAGGCTTTGTAAGAAGCCTAGTACAGAATACATCACCATAGACAACATACCAGACAGTACCTTGGGTCTAGGCGACGTATCATTATCACTCATATTGAAGTGTAAATATTTGATAAAGCATCTAAAAGTACTTCAACAAGTAAAACAATCAAATGTTGTAACAAAGGGATGTGCTAAACGACTAGAAACAAGACTTGAAACCAGGGTACATCTGTAACATGCTGAGGTACCAAATGATAGCTTCGTATAAACCAGTGTTCATTTCGATAGTACCCCAGTCAACAAAGACACACTGCCTGAATTAGGCCTTCACAGTTTGCATCAGTAGGAGAGAAAGCCTTATCCAGTGCCTTCGAAATGGACTCCCAGATATTACCTTTCAAATCTGTATCTTTATAATTGCGATGATCTCTGTCATAAAACTCTGGGTATTTTTCCACGGCAAGTATTCTTTTTTCCTCCTTCATTTTGGATACTGCTTCACCCTGCTGGACCACGTGCATTGAAGCTGATCTCCACTAAATACTAGATACCAGTTGCTGCTGCATTTTACACATTACTGTACAGTGTAAAAATATAAAATATTATTTTTCATTTCATTTTTGTTGTTACTTTAGCTTACTTGGTACACAATTAGCAGAAACAACACACACTTTACAGAAATAAACACGTACAAATTTACATAGAAAATTTGACAGTGTGCTAATTGTAGTTTTTTTAGATTTTCTTTTTTTGTAGTCTTTTCCTTCCATTTTTATTTGGATGTTCAGCCAGTTTCATTTTTGATTGTTTAAAATTGTATAATTATAATATAATAATTACGATAATGAGGCTCGACAAAACACTTCTCAAATGAAAGTCTTGATTGTTGGAAAGTAAATGTGCTATTTACAGAATGTCTTTATTTGGCACATTTGTATAATTATATGTCGAGGTCAGCCAATAGCTTTCAGCTTTACGAAGACCTGGGGAGGACAGAAGTCAATAGGGCGTGAGAAGAGGCGGGACTAAAGAAACAGGATGCAAGCAGGAAAGAAAAAAGGGGAGATCTGAAAAGTTTCACTGCACCACACACATAGTTTAGTTTAGTTTAGTTTAGTGAAAACTAAACATTTCTAGCAAGAAAGGCTGCTTGAGTAGGATAGCTAGATAGTACATTTACTTATATTTGCAATTTCATTTCTGTATGTGTGTGGGCCACCCTCTGGCATTGGGGCCCCAGACACTTGCCCAGGTGCTGACGCTGACCCCGGTGAAAGATTCTTATCAAAAGTATAGGCTCTATTCAGTTTCGTTGTCGCATCGCGTCTGGTGTGTAGCAGCCTTTAGAGATCACTATTTGGCAGCTTGGGTTGTGTGTGCATCTTAATCTAGACTGTTTCTTGCTGCCAAAAATGTTTTTAACAGAGGATCAAGAGCAGCTATGTTGATCCTCTGTTTTTTATACTGCATATATATATAAATCCCAGGCATCAGATGAAGCTTTGGCAAGATACTAAAGCGCAACATTTTAGGATTGTCAAAAAAATGCAGTACTATAAAAATGCAGCCTTATTTACAAACGTTCACAAGCCACATTTCAGGTACATTTTGTTTGAATAGCACTTGAAGCAGCAAATAACAACCAGGATATTAAAGTCTGACAATGACTGCTGGGCATTACCTTCGTGGAACACACATTCCAGATTATTATTGGGTTTTCAATTTGAGTAGCTTTTTAAACAGTCAATG
Organism: Acipenser oxyrinchus oxyrinchus; assembly: GCA_030684275.1. Lineage (NCBI taxonomy): Eukaryota > Metazoa > Chordata > Actinopteri > Acipenseriformes > Acipenseridae > Acipenser > Acipenser oxyrinchus. The sequence goes on along the minus strand of CM060250.1, from coordinate 73,656,938 downwards.
ATAGCAGAGCTTCACCCAGTGCTGCCTCTGCATTTTTTAACCTCAAAAATATATTGTACAAATGATTGCAGCAATGGGATAATAATATTTTCTTAATAGACTAATACATAACATTTTAAGCAAGGCTTTAATAATTATGTTTTAATACATGGGGTGGGGGGGGCATGTCTTTAAAAGTGACACATACTTTTTTATCTGCTGTATGGACTTAGTGCACTGGCACAACTGCTGTGCCCGTTACATGCCACCCTCTGCCAGTTTTTGGGAGGCTTGATTGTACTTTTAATTTAAAACCACCATCTAGCTTAGAAGATTTTTTTATTAGTAAAATGTTGATATTTTTGTATACGTGTTTTATTTTTTTTTAAATTATGAAAGCTCAAAGTCAGTTGAGGGAATAACTAAAATTCAAGATTGCCGTCTGGTAGAAAAAGTAGCTGAATTTAGTGCAACTACATTTTTGCATGATTAATAAATAAATGGTAGCAAAAAGGGCAGGACACAGGCACTTGTCTGTGCCTCATGGCTAACGATGCACCAAGAAGTGGCAATATCCAACACAATCCATGCCCTGTCGAGCCTTATTGCTTAATTATACATAGGGAAGCTCTGGCTTCCAAGAAGCTTGAACTGGAACTTAATTGTGTCCTGCAAACCATGATAAAAATAATGAACTTTGCCCCCTGAATTCAAGATTGTTTTAAATTTTATGTAGGGAAATGGGATCAGAATACATCACTGCTTTTGCATAGCGGAGTCCGGTGGCTATCTCGAGGAAAAATCCTGATGTGTTTCTTTGAGTTAAGAGATGAACTGTGCTTGTTCCTTCTTGACACTGGATCACCTTATGCAGAACACCTGCATGATTCAAAGTGGCTTTCAAACCCAGCGTATTTAGCAGACATTTTTGAGAAACTGAATGTGCCGAGTGCTTCACTCTGAGGTCCCAACACTAACATTCTGCTATTGAACGACAAAACCGATGGTAATGTGGAAATGATTCCAGTGTTGTCAGAGTTTCTTCAGGATAATGAGCCTGAACTTGAAATGTTGAAACCAATAATTACTCGTCATCTCACAGGCCTCGAGAGCCACGTTAAAAAATATTTTGAGGATTTGACTCTCGATTAAATATGACTGGATTCGACAGCCGTTTGCGACCACCTCTGCCAACAATCTGTCGCCTGAGGCAGATGAAGCCCTCTTAGACTTGTCAAGTGACTGGTCACAGTATTTGATTCGACCCCACTGAGTTCTGGCTGTCAGTCGCTGGGGAGTATCCAGTATTATCCAAAGCTGCAATTAATGTCTCAATTCCTTTTGCATCTACCTACTTATGCAAAACAGCCTTTTCTGCCCTAGTTTGTATCAAAAGCAGACAACGATCTCGCACTCAGATAGATGGGGATCTCCGATCAGCTGTCTCAAGCATCCAGCCCAGGATAAAACTGCTCTGCTCCAAAAAACAGGCAGGCCCATTGCACTAATTACGGTAAGCAGTATCTCACTTAAATATGACATTACTATATGGATGTCTATTTGAACCTGTGATGTGCTACTAGTTTTAAATATTTAGTGAGAGTGGTATGTTGGATTTTTTTTACTGGATAAATGTACTGGTGTGGGGTGTTGGGGTGGTGTAAACTACTAGACAGGAAGTAGGTGGGCAAACTGAAAAGTTTGAGAACCACTGGCCTCTTGTACACTGCTTGTTGCTTTGTGAAGTATACAGAGGAATGTCGTGTTAAGAACCGATACCCAAAACGGTGCACGTTGTCCATAGCAGCATGTAATACAACAAACTCATTACAGGAATGACAAAAAGTATGCGGAGCAGCAATGTGAACATCTTCATATGGTATTAACTTTTGAGGCTATTATATGGAGAGTTATTTTAGTTATTTTTTCTAGGGAAAATATGTTGCACTTAATTCTGAAAACTACAACTGGAACACTGCAGTAGCTGTGAGAATTCCATGTGTCTGTTTTACGTTGGTTTTTTTGTGCATATTGTATGTAATGTAAATCACATACATATTTTATAGTAAGGCCCTGTGAAAATCGCGGAAATTTTCTTTAAAATTCACGGCAGTGTCACAGGCAAAGTATCATATGTCACGGAATGTGCACGGAACTATTTTATAAATTATGTGTACAGATTATTATTTTTTTTAAACACCAAATATAGAGATAAATGCACTGATATCATCAAAACCAATGTCAAAGTTATTCAAGCACTTTACAATAGCTTGTGAAACTGTGTTGTAATTAACAGCCTGTAGGTAAAGTGTATCTGCAAGGACAGCTTTCAGTTCTAGTACGTCAGGTGCATGTTCACCATTTAGGTCTTGCAAAGCAAATAAAATGTGCAACCCATACTGATCTTGGGCATCAGTCGACTCGTCAGTGACCACTGACAAGCAACCAGACTGTTTTACCAATTCCATAATCTCCTGCTTGTGATACTCGGCAACTTTAGGTAAATATTCACGTCTCAGCTGGGCTGATGAAGGAATCACTCCACCATTTGCTACACTCTGTCTGAAGAATTTACCTAACTTTGGGTTATCCAATTGTTCAAGAGGGACAAACAAATGTCTCTGTCAGGTCAAAATGTAATGTGTTTCGTGCTTCACAGTTTTCAGTGGACTTTTGGAACATGGAAGTCACCGTTTTTTGTTTCTTTGCAAGTAAAGCAATCGCAGTACTGCTCTGGATTCTCTTTCGGTGAATACTTGAATCTAAATGCCTGTCAACAGCTGATTCTCAGTATTAATCTACAGTAACATTGCTGGACATACAGAAGAGCTTACCTTCATTTCTGTGTAAAACTCCTGCTGCATACTGCTTTACATGATCTGCTGCAGACACATTTGAGCCTTTTTAGAGACTTGTTTACAGTGTGTAGTATTTTAATTTCCCACCTAGATTACATAGTCACATGACATAATCACTGCACAGCACTGCGTGCATGGCGAATAGTACACACAGGCACACAGCAGAGCTGTACAGTGACTTTTTTTTGTATGAAATACAAATAATATTTATGATATCATTTATTTTTTATTTCTTTAAGGTGGGGTGCAATGAGTTTTCATTTTTTTCAAAATTCACTTGTATAGTACTGTTGTAGTTTTAATGTATAGGTTTTAACACTAATTGTATAAAAAAACAACTCTGAAGTTGACACCTCTATGAAAAGTCCAGCTCCCTCGAAGCTGCGGCTAATTTATGCGTGACGTCACACCAGGACACGCTCGCCATCCCGCCTGCTGCTTTCCTGCATTACCGCTTACCAAAACACAAGGCACCCAGGGGAGAGATACCCTGGTAAATAGGTGTGTAATATATGATTGCTCCAACACAGCAGGGCCATTGGTATCTCTCCACGAGTTTCCTAAAGAGCCGGTACGATGCTGGCAGTGGGTGAAGTTCATAAGGAGGACCAGGGATTGGAATGCTAAGCCCAACAGCAGTTGCATCTGCAGCACCCACTTTACCAAAGACAGCTTTATTAATGTAATGATGTTCAAGATGGGTGCTGTTAAAAAAGTTAAATTAAATAAGGATGCAGCACCATCCATTTATTTAAAAGTAAAATCACCGGGACTTGAGCGGCTGCCAGGAAAAGACAGGTGCAGAGGGTAAGGTGGGCATGACCCTATCATTTCATTACAACTATCTGTAACAGGGATCTTGCTTGTGGGTGGGTGTATTCGCTGCTGAGTGACAAGCAGGAGATCATGACAGGTTAAAGTTGACACGCCCCGCAGGCACACAGGATTTATTTACACACACACACACACACACACACACACACACACACACACACACAGAACAACTCACGTGACACTACCAACCATGGTAGGTCACTGAGTACATACGGCCAGCGTACGAAAAAACAAAATAAAACACAATACAAAAACCTATAAAATAAAAGGTGTCGTAAAAACGGCGTGCGCTACTCCCTAATGCATGGAGGTCCCGCTTGCTCACCTCGCTATACTTCAAGGGGATCTACCATCCCCAAACTAATCTTTATGAATCAACACAAACCCCGACTCCAGCCGTCGGCGGTTTTGGCAGCTTCTTTTGGCTCCAATCCCGGTTCACCATCACGGCGATCGGAGGATTTCAGCAACATATTTCGCTCTCTATGCTCGGGTAGCGTGGACGATCTTCAGCCCGTTGTCCGTGGCTTTGCAGCAGCACCGAGGTGAACAAACAGGACCTCCTTATACCTGACGCCGTGCTGGAACACACCTACCCGCTGATTCCACAGCTGGCAATCACACACAGCAGGCAGGTTATCCCAGGAGCGTCAGGTACTGCAATAAATTAATGACAACAATTACACAATACTATTTACAATGCATACACACACAAACCCCCTCTTCATGTGCAGGGCTTCTGCCCTGCTACACTATCTCTTACTGTTTGATGAAAATATGTATAAAGTGACGCGATTATGTAGCCAACAACCTCCTATGTACATTAATAAATAATGTGATAAAATGATAATGTTATGTCACGTTCTCGTATGCATTCCTGAGAAGTCTCTCGATTTCGTCAATCTTAACAAAAACTTCAACGTTATTTATTTATTATTATTTTCCCCATCAGACCTGCAAAAATGTCTGAGATAACTTTATGATGTTTATGTAGGCTATATCAGATTCTAATACGCTACAAGTTAAGAATAAAGTACTATTTACTGTATATGTAAGAATTATTATATTGATTTGTTCGGAGAAAGTTGTGCAGTAAGTCCGAAAAATGAGACCTCTGGTTCTCGTGTTTTCATAAGTTGACAGGTATTACTGTACTTGTTTTGCATGTTAAATTGCGGCTGATCTGTTACCACGGAGATCCGATGCACTTTGTGTCTATTGCTCCACTTCCTTTACCTGATTCTTTTAAAAAGCCTACAGTGAAGAAACAAGAGACTGGCTATTTTGTACGGAGTTCCTGAGCTGGGAGAACGCACCTTTTTTGTTTGTTCTTTGTCTCTCAAAACAAAGACAGTAGAGTCTGTATTCTTTTCTGTTAATTTGTTTATGTTTAAAGGGTGTCATCTGACCGACATGCAAATTAAACTTAGGTATACTAACCATTCAGAAGCATTCATTTCTTTGCATGGGGCACACACGTCTTCCACCTCCACATCCATCTCTCTGGCTGGGTCATCTCTGGGCCTGGCTAGTGGCTCAAACATGTATGTTCTCATCGGACCTGGGTATATATTCTCCTGCTCTCCTGTATCTATCGCTTCTCGGCCTTTTGGCTAAGATCATGTGTAGTAAGACGCCCTGGATAAGGGCGTCGGCTAAGAAATAAATAATAATAATAATAATAATCTGATGTTGGGGACTGTGAGGGTGAATCGTTGTCCACATCAAAACTTCCACACGAAACATCCGAACCAGTAACATCGCTTTCACTTCTGTCCTCCATCTACTGTTTTTTTTTACAACAGTGAATGTCCTGGTGTGACGTCACGCACGCGCGCTCTTTTGGGTAGAGGTCTTGAAGGTTTTTGACCCCCACCTCTAAGTATATTGTAAAAATTGCGGTATTGGGCTAATTTCATGATTTCCGCTCAGCCGGTGAAATCATAATGTACCCAGGGCATTATTTATAAGCATGGAGGTGGAATCAAATGGTTTGATCTGTGTAAACATTGCACATGCCAATTTTTTTTCGATCAGCCCTAATTACATCTGCTCTAATTTAGAACAGGGAAGCACAGGATACAGCCTTTGCAGATTTGCCATTCTGACTGATCAACTGATTGAAATTTCCTTTCAAAAGTAATAATATACTGGGATTGTATCATTTGCAATTTCCTCTTTATGTCTCAGTTTAGTAGCTTTCAACTAGCATGCAATCTAGAATTATATGTTTCTCATAAACACACGAATCATTGAAGTATATAAAGTAAGAACATTTTTGTGGACACTAAATTAAACTCTGTTTTAAGTCATTTTCTCAGATTAGCAACATGCCGGTGTATTCATAGCCTACAATTTACTGGTCTTTTCTTGGTTGTACCTAATCCACGCAGATACCCTCTGGCACTTACTCAAGCAGCTAAAATTAGAATAGCGCAATGGAATGAATGGCCAGACTGGTTTTGAATAGTGACTTTAAGGAACAGCACTGTAATGGTTTTTTAATAAAGGCCTGCAAGCTGGAATAATTTGTCACTAGAAGTACATATGGGGCCTTACAGCAGAAAATAAGAAGACACTTGGTTATGAAATGTTGTACTTTCATTTTAATGTTTGTTTTTGTTGTTCATTTTATCTTTTTTTCCTAGTATTTATTAACCTGCCTGTTGTTGCCAAAAGGGATTGGCTGGAAATGAGTTTTCTTGAATCTCAGCAGATTTGTTACTTTGTCTAAATAAATAATCTAAATTTACATCAAGCAAATTTAGAGGGAGCCTGGTGTTCCAGATTTTGAAACCCCAGCTCAGTGACCAAGCCAATTTACACTATGTTTTGTAATATTTAGCTTGCTTTGTTTTGTTTTTTAAAATCTACTATGGAGCCCAAATAATTCCTATTTTAGTAAGCACAGGGTTATTCCATGGTTATCTGAAAATACAACGCGTAACTATATTTGTATCACCATTTTAATATTTTGTTTAAATGTGCTGTATCACCAGTGATCACAGATCTTTTGTAAAGTCTATTCTGTGATTATTTATTTATTTATTTTTTTTTAAACGGAGGCCTTGTGGCAGGGCCAATGCCAAAGCCTGTCTATATTTTGAAAAAGCCATCCACAGTACAAATTTTAAAGGTAACAAATCAGATACATTTTCTTATTAAGTGCATGAACAAATATTTCATCAAAAAATGCTGACTTGGAATATAGAAACAAGTGGTACATGATTAATGTGTGTCTGCCCAGCTGTAAAATTGTTCTAGAAAGAACCTGCTTTAATAAGATGTGGCATCTTATTGCTTGCATAAATTTGTTGTCTCCCGTCCAGTTATTTGCCTTATCTTTATGGCAATTCTTCTTGGGGCAGTTTACTTTTTGTTTATGCTCATTCCATTGGGACAGACTGATTGAGGGGAATGGCTAATTCTGGAACAAACAACATACAGAATGAGAAGTATGAAAATGTGCTTATATTTCTTAATTGGAGCCAAGCCGTCATGCCTAATTGTCTGCCTTGATCTGCTTTGAAATGTGGAGTTGGCCAAAAACAACAGTGGACAGGCAGACTAGATTTAGAACAAATACAGAAACAGTTTCATGACATTTTGAAATAGAAATGTACAATTGCACCCCTTTATGTAAATGTTAAATACGGCACAGAGTAGACCATTTATTGGAAAGAGCAGATTTTAGAAGGCTTTAATATGTTAATCCAAATTATTTATATAAAACCTGTCATGTAAGTTAACAGGTTGCTGTAAATGTGGCAAAAATTAAATTCTGATTTGAATGATTAGTAGAGTAGCTATTGTTCTAAATGTGATGCCTTTGTATAACTTTATCCAACAGCAAAGGAAATGCTAGAATTTCTGGCAACAATGATGCTTCACATTCTGGTATTTATTTTGCATATAATTAGTCTGTATAAAACAAATATATGACATTTTAAGCACAATCAAATGCTGTCCAAATTTAAATATGCCATGTGGTACATTAGCATGCCAGTACATAAGCATCTGCAAACCATTTCTTCAAAGTGAAAGTTAGTGTCCTTTATCTGTCAGCTAAAATGAATGTAATGTGTTGCACTAGTCAGAACTGACATTTATTAGACTGTGCTAAACCGTAGAAATACAATGGCCACATGGCCATGTGGGACACTGCTTTATTGACTGTTTCTTACTGTAAATTAAAGTCTCCTAGAATGTAAGCCTTAAGTACAAAATTACTAGGGCTGCAATGAAGGGTACATTTTGACCTTCGATGGTTCTGAACACATTACCGAAAGGAAGGTTCAAACCTTCTATGGTACTAATTTGCATAATTTACTGGTGACATCACCATAGCTACTAGTTTATATTTGATTGAAAATCCTATCATTTTACAGGTAAGCTATATAAATGGAATAAAACATTCACATGTAGTTTTAGTGCTGGGGTGAACACAGGATTTTCATGTTGTGTAGGCCTTACTTTACCTCAGTGGATTAACTACAAAACAAAGGATGCCAAATAGCAGTTCAAGTTAAACGTTGTTTTGTTTAGTCCCGAAATAAATAGTACATAAAGTTGACACTGCATTTTATTTATTTTTTTACTTTTTTTTCATTCCTTGCCATTGCCGTTTCTTCACAGTAAACAGTGTTCATAGATACGTTTTCATAAAGTAATAACGTGAGGTTTAGTATAATTATAGTTTATTATAGAAGTACTGAAAATATATTGGGGGAAAAAAGCACCAAGCTGGTTCCAAAAATTAGATCAAAATAGATTGGAATGTAGGGATTGGGTTGTGCTTGCAACATCAGACTGGTTCCCTGGCTTTTGGTTTGACATTGATGATGCCACAAGACCACATGTCTACGACATGCTGATGAAACCCACGGTAGAATCTAGGAAACTATTGTAGGATTAAAAACAGCAGAATTAAAACATATACTGTATATAACCTAAAAACTTAATGGAAACGTGGTTTAAGAAAGCTATACGATATCCGTAAGTCCTGCAAGGCTAAATTGGAACTCGGACACAAGCATTAAATATACCCTCACGTATTTTAATATTAATTAGGTTGTTTGCATTTGAAATGAGAATTTCTCAGGCTAAAAGAAAACTACATGGAAACACACACAACCTGAAACTAGTACCAAAAGAGTGAGAAAAAGGTGACTTTGATTTTTTTTTCCCATGGAAATTGCCCCACTGTAATCCATATCAGCTTAGGTCTTTTCCTCCTGTTGATTTTTCTCCAATGTATTTTCTGAAGTACTGGTACCTTTGCATACATTTGTTGGTATTTTATTAAAATAGCATGTCAGCTTTGGTGTTTTGTTTAACATATCTTCCTAATGTTTTATAGCAAGGTTATAAAATACTGAAATTACTACAAATAAAAATGCCCATTGCAATAAATACATAAATAAATAACAAAGCCCATTACTTACTTTTTACTATCGTCATGATTCCCGAGCTGTTCCTGAGGACATCAAAACTGAGTTAAGCCAGCTAGCCCAGAGCATCAGGGAAACTATTAGGAGCTGAGAAGGAGGGCCACTCCTCAGCTCCCACGCTTTCAACATTGGCCCCAAAGAGAGATGGAGAAGTGGAGGACATGAAGGACTTGGTTGAAGATCCACCAACTACTTTTGTGCAGCTGATCATTGAAGGCAGAGAAGTAAGTGCAATGACTGATACAGGCGCTAGCGTTTCATTGATCAGTGAAACCTTTCAGAAAGAGGTGCCAGCACTTAGATAGACCTCTGCTTAAAGATTATATTATTGTTCGGGCTGTAACAGGAGATCCAATTGACACCCAAGACTCACCCAAGGTTCAGTTGCAGCTTAGACTTGGAAATATTACCACACAGCACAATTTCTGTTTTTTTCACAACGTTAACAAACCTGTACTGCTTGAATGGGACTTTATTGAAACACATGGGCTCACTCTTGATGCCCATATGGGTCAAATTTGACTGGGAGACCAAGCCATACCATTACAGTGATCTCGACAGCTTGTGTCAGCTTGCTGTAACCTTTCTATTTACTCACCTGTAATAGTGCCGGTCTCAGCACTGCCAAGATTGAGAACTGTGATCAGTATGCTGTCATTCCACATGGTTACTTTGGGATACTAGAACCCTCAGCTTCACTTCCAGATGGGTTGATGGTGGCCAAAACTATGTCTGCTGTAGATAATGGACTAACCGTGATCCGAATCCTTAATTCTACAAGAGCTGATTTGGAGCTCCAGCCCACTCATTCCCTGGGACAGGTCTATCCTGTAGGAGAATATGAGATCATTGTAGCACCTGTCAATCATATTCACACAGATGGACCAGCTAACCTACATGTTCCAGTTGACCTGAGCCAGACCCCACTTACTGTGGAACAGCAGCAGTTAGCTAAACAGCTTCTTTCTCAATATCAGGACCTCTTCAGTAAACACCCTGGGGACTTAGTAAGGACCAGCCTAGTGAAACATTCTGTACGGACGCGTGATGTACCTCCCATTCAGCCAAGAGCCTACAGAACACCGCCAGCCCTCCGGAAAGAGATCCAGCAGCAAGTTGAGCAGCTCATAGCCCAATATGTCATCGAGCCCAGGATGGGAGTTATCGATTTTGCGTTGATTACCACAAACTCAACGCGGTTACCATCAGATATTCTCACCAATTGCCACAGGTGGATGACACCTTGGATGCGCTAGCAGGAGCCATACTTTTCAGCACCATAGACCTTTGTAGTGGTTATTGGCAAGTCCAGGTGTCCGAAAAAGATCAGGAAAAGACCACCTTTACCACTGGAGATGGCCTGTATCACTTAAAAGTGATGCCTATGGGACTCTTTAATGCACCACCCACATTTCAGAGGCTCATGGAGCTTGTCTTGAGAGGTATGCACTGGCAAAAATGTGTTGTGTATTTAGATGATGTTATTGCTTTTGGACGTAACTTCACTGAGCACATTTCCAACCTCAGAGAACTCTTCAACCGCTTCTAAGAGGCAGGATTAATGTTAAAATCAGAGAAGTGCCAGTTTTTCCTTGGCTCTGTTGTGATTTTAGGACACCAAGTGTCAGCTGAAGGCATCCAGCCGGATCCCAAATCAACAGCACGTGTTCAAGATTGGCCTACACCTAAATCAGTAACAGAAGTCCGTGCCTTTCTAGGCCTTTGCTCATATTACAGATGGTTTGTGCTCAGCTTTGCACATCATGTTGCCACTCTCCACCAGCTCACTCAGAAGAATGTTTCATTTAAGTGGTCTGCTGAATGTGAAGAAGCCTTTAAGTACTTTAAAACTGCTCTGACCAGTGCTCCTATTATGGCTTTTCCAGACTTCCAACAGCAATTTACCCTTTATATAGACGCATCACTTCAAGCCATCTGCTTACTCATCCTAACACAAGCAGAACACAACTGGTGACAACTGGTATGATGGGTTATCGTCTGATCGGTCCGCCACTTTCGGAATTATCTGCGAGGGAACATGTTTCTAATTATCACCGATCACAAACTCCTCATGGGTCTCAAGAAACTGCCCGTAGAAGATGAGCCCACAGGTCGACGTGTGAGATGGGCTGTTGAACTTGACCTGTTCCAGTATGAAATTCAGTTCCGATGAGGCAAGGACCACAATAATGCTGATTTGTTGTCTCGACGACCTTCAACACCAGAAACACTTACATCTGACAAAATAATGCATTCATTACCAGTGGATACCCCAGAGAAATCAACATCATCCTCTGATATCAGTAGGGTTTGTTCAGATGTTTCACTTGTCGAACTATTTGGAAACACGCAGACAGACATCGCTCACAAACAGCAGCGTGATCCACTTTGCCACGTGTTCCACTGGAAACGTCAAAAACAATGACCAGCTTAATTAGAATTAAAAAAATAACTTGAGAAATGTAAGCAGTATATTTCAATACAATAATTTTATGCACAGTATTTTGGCCGTTTATAGACAGGAAGTCGGGGAAGAGAAAAAAAAAAAGATAGCGACCCAAGACAGTTCATGACAAGATGATCTCTAGCTCTCGTGATAATGATTGGTTAAAATAAATAACTAGCCCCGATGAGCATTCTGGTTATATATAATGCGTAGCTGGACTGACCAAGAAGGAACAGTGTATTTTCAAGAATTAACTGTTGTTAATTGACAAATGTTGATATATATATATATATATATATATATATATATATATATATATATATATATATATATATATATATATATATGTGTGTTGTGCTGACCTGACGGGATTAAAAACAATTATAACTTATTTTTTGGAAGCTGTACTGTGCCCCTCATATGTAATTTAAGTAATCGTTATAATAATAATAATAATAATAATAATAATAATAATAATAATCATCATCATCATCATCATCATCATCATCATCATCATCATTTATCATACAGGATACATTTTTTTCCACCCCTATCAAACTTTTTTTTTTTTGTTTGCTCACATGAATTAACCAAATTTTGCCTGTTTCCATCCTTTGTTGACATTCCCAGTCCAGAAATTAAGATTTGTGTGAGGGACAACAAGTTTTGCCGTTATACTTTGCACATTAGACAAATATTTTTTTTATGTAGAGTTTACTTGAATATAGAGAACAACTCAAGACCCGGAGCCCTCAAAGACCTGCTCACTCAGCTTACTACAGCACTTTCTTTTGCTGTCCGGTCTTAGTTTCAGTTTGTCACTGTGGATAGATGAATCATGCTGCTAACACAGTGCAGTTCAACTCTGGTTATTTTTCACGAACTTAGAGAGAACCACATCTTTTTATTTTATTTAAAGAGCAGTTCTATATTTGGACCGTTCTGTTCTGTTTCCACCCATGGCTGGCTCTTTAGGCGTGACCTTGAGACTGAATAAGCTAATGAAACTGCACTTGGGCTGCTCTGCATATCCTGGCAATGAGTGATGGCTGTTGATGACTGGTCTCTTGCAAGCACAAATTGAAAAGAAAGGCACAGGGCTATGCGTCTTGTTAATCCAGACAGTTTAAAATAGCAACCTGGGGGGGAAACTGCTGATTGTTTAACAGTTAAAACCTTGACCTTTTTCTCTTGGCCTTCAGTGTTTAAATGAGTTCTTGTTTATGTCTGTGGTAATTATGGCCGCAGAGTGTCATTAGAAGCAATGGGTTTATCCCCATGTTTGCAGGAAGCAGATTGCTTCATTCTACTTTAGTTCTTGCTTGTTTTCCCCTTATTGTTTAATTGATTGGGAGGACAAATTGTGAAACGGAAGGTGATGTAGTTGTGTTAAGGGCAACAAAAGAGCAGCTTTGTTGTGAAACAGGCAATCAAGAACTTGCTTTGCACAGCAACAAAACAAAGCTGGTGCGCCTAAGTATTTCACTGTATTGAAAGACTGATAACTATTATATAATAAGAATTAGCCTCAATAGAACTTAACACTTCACACCCTAAAACAGTGGTACTCAATTACATTCTCTGGCGGGCCAGATAAGGACATTTCCAAACCTTGGGGGGCCACAGGGCGCTCAAGATGTGCGTAGTGGTGGGGGGTTGTTTAAATGGTCATGAAAATCTGACTATCCAATCAGACTTTACATACAGTAACAAAACGTTGCAACACTGCACTTGCATCAATCAACTAATACAACTCAGAAATAACTACTTAATAAGATACAATGTTTGATCACCATTAATAATAAAAATATTAAGTAAATATCATTTCCTGACCAGTATTCAAACGACATCTTGCAAACAAACAATTATACAAATCTCACTGTAATGCTATTAAAACAGCATGTTATTCATTTTAATTCTATTACAACTAGAAAATGTTCTGACAATTATTGTGCTGCAAGCATTCAAGTTAACTAACGAAAGCTGTTCTGTTGTATAAGCATCTTACTAAGCGCCTGATTAAAAGTGTAGCACGGTGTCTAAATATGCATTTTCAAGCTCAAATGTGTTTAAAAGTAAAAGAAAAGTTTCTAAATTAAATACATGTCATGACAGTAAACAGAGGGGGAAATAAACTTAAGCGCATATCCACTGTGCCATCTTTGAGAGGCGTGCTGCAGGTGCATTTCTTACTGTTGCCAAACAGATTTTTTTAAGCCTAAATAAAAGATCTTTGACAGGCTCGGTTTCTTCGGCCAATTTCCTGTGACTGAACACTTACTGGTGGCCGCATTGCTAATTTTCCTAGCAATACTTTGTTTATCATATGCAAAATATAAGAAATATAGACATGCACTTAAGTTTTTTTTTTCATGTATTTCTATAATAAAACCAAACTGTTTCTCATTTTAAACATACAGCAGCCCCGCTCAACTTCCCAAGACTTTCTACAATAAACTGGAGACAAACATCTGGTGTTTTGGAAGATTTAAAAAAAAAAAATGTTATTGCTCTGACAACAGGTCAAACGTAATAGGTTAATCAATCATATAATTTAATAGAATACCTAAGCTAAAGTACATTACTAACATATTTAAGTTAAATGAACACAACAAGTACTTTCACTTTCCTGTTCCAATCACATGCTGCACAATTCCCAGCTAAATCTTACAACATTAAAGCAATTTCCAATACTATTTATCCTAAAATAATATGTAAAACTGTACTATTCCAGAATAGGTTGTGAAGGCTTTACATTGCTACACTGAATTAACTATAAAGCAGAGGATGTCAAACTTAAAATTATACACTTTCCACGTGTATATTTCAGGCAGAAACAGTACATAAGTAGATATCGGTTTTTGTTTCTTTTTTTATCCCTGCCATTGTAGTTTCTTCGCAATAAACAAAGTGGCAAATTACACATTTTCATGAAGTAATAGCATTACTGGGATTTACTTTTTTTTAAGCTGTGCATGCAAGTGAAAACTGTCAAATTTAACTTTAAATAAACTCTTCAAAAAATATATGTGGAAAAGGTGGCGTTGTACAAAAAACCCCACAATTTTCGTTTATTACTCTCCTCATAACAGAAAATAGGATCACAACAAAACAAAACGTTGATCACTATACGTAGCATTTACCTCTGGCCAGTGTCTGGAAAGTGTGAAGCACTTTCGAGCGACGTGCATTACCTGCAGCTGTCTCGATTCTGACTCGCTTGCCAAATCTGAAGCATCACTTTGTTGTTGTTGATTTTTATGTTAATCTCACACATCACTTGCCATTTTAGACACAGACGTAGATTTTTGGCTTCGAATTAATGTGCAGCAATGTTTGTAAGAATATTCAGATTGTTTCACCGCACTGAAGAAAATAATATTACTACCGCTGTTTTCATCTTGCACGAAGCCTTCTCTCATTGCTCAACCAATGAGGCACTAAAACTACGTAAATGGACGGAGATTTGTGACGCATGCCAAAATGATAGCTCATCAGAAATAAAGCTTGGCCAATCAGCTGACTTGTTCTTGTATTAGGCTGCCAAAAAAACAATTGTTAGGGGAAACAAATACCCTTTAGATTACGGTGATTTTATAATCTTGTGTATCAGCAATTTCAGCTTTTGTAATGAAGGACAGCTGATGCTTGACGGGCCAAAAGAAAGGCTCTCGCGGGCCGGATTTGGCCCACGGGCCGCCTATTGAAGAACCCTGCCCTAAAAGGTCCGTAGATGCTGCTGCAGTAGATTCCTGTGCCGGTTTTCTCATTATCCTTAAAATATTTACAAAAATTATTAAAAAGGATGTGGGTGATGGTGGGCGTTCTAACAATCTTTAAGACTACTGGCACCACAGATATTTTAGGTTTAAAAGAGTTAGGTATACTCAATGGCACTACTATAAACTTCCAAATATCACACTTTCTGGACATATTGAGTTGTTATTCTCCTAAAAACTTGTAACTCAATGGCACTACTATAGACTTTCAAATATCACACTTTCTGGACATATGGAGTTGTAACCTATCCCACTGATACAGAATAGTTTAAGGATAAAGATGAATTGGGTAGATGTTTCCTGTGTATGCTGCAATACAATGTAGTGAATTACCGCAATATACACCTAATGCACATAAAAGCAAGTGAGTGTGACAGGCCTTGCATGGAAGAAACAGTATGCAATTAATATGTTTATGAAAACAAACAAATTCTTTATAAATGTAAGTCAATTATTATTATTTTTTAAAACTTTCTACAGTAACAGAGAAACATAAAGATCAACCGACGCTGCGCTAAATTGGCAGAGTGTAAAGTAGCGCTCTGCCGCAGCACAAATTTCACCCCATCCTGAATGTATTAACTGGCCCAAAATTAATGAGGCATGGCGTAAGCTGGCACATTTAAATGCGAAAATTCTGCTGTGCCGGTGTTCTGAAACACTAAAAATGAGCTACGTTAGCACAGATTAACAGACTAACAGACTAATCTGAAAAATAGTGCTGACCCGTGTTGAGTGTCTTGAATGTACATTATATTATTATTATTATTATACGACGGATAAAACCAGATATACATAATGAAAAGGATATAATGAAACAAGTTTATTTTACGAGCAATACATACAATTGTACATAATGAAATAGCTGGTATGGAACTAGGGAGATCAAAAAGGGTAATGCAGACCCTAAATACTCACCCTTCTTCTCAGTACTCTCCCTCTGTTCCTAGGTTGTTCAGGAAGGTTAGGAGCCTGAACTCTCCGTCGTAAGAAATGCCCCTGTACATTCACGATATCGCTAATTTCACAGAAACCGTGTATTTAACTGCCTACCATGAAAAATATGCTTTTTATTTTCCTTACAGTATTTTTCATTACTGTACTCTTCCCTCTCTTGTTGATTTCATAGTTTTATCAAGTAGAAGCAGCGCTGACCGGAGGGTCGTGGGTTCAATTCCTGGTGGGGGACACTGCTGCTGTATCCTTGAGCAAGGTACTTTACCTAGATTGCTCCAGTAAAAACCCAACTGTATAAATGGGTAATTGTTTGTAAAAATAATGTGATATCTTGTAACAATTGTAAGTCGCCCTGGATAAGGGCGTCTGCTAAGAAATAAATAATAATAATAATAATACATGGTCTGGCTCAAAGCCAGGCATTTGGTTACTACGGCAACAGGGTCAAACAAATACCGCCTTCATGATTGGTGAATTCCTCATACTGTACAATAACATTTCTACATACTACTAATGTACAGTGTGTATAAAGAAAAACACAAAAGTGTCGGTTTTGTCATTTTAGGTTTGCAGTTAACGTTTCTCCCGCGTTTCATATTTTGGGATTAGAGGCAGCAGGCTATAAATTACACAATCATTTAATTGATGTGTCAACATAAGTTTTAAAGGTTTACAAAACTCAAAAATGTTGCTGAATTTGTTATTCAAGGTTGTTTTAAAAAAAGCTATTTTGTCTGCTTTTTCTTTTTTTTTGCAGCCAACACAGACCATTTTAAACATCTTGTTTCCAGCATAAGTTTGTTACATTTTTAAAGATTGTTTCAATAGCGAGTCGAGTTACAATGTACATTTTTAAAGAGCTGACTCAGTAGCTAGGCTAAATGTTAAAATGTTTCAGCCTTGGTTTTTGGGTGTTCTTGATAAACTAGCAATGATAACACATGTTAGGCAACTTACATCTGTAGAATATAATGTAAATAGAAAATGTGTTTTTTATTTAATTTTTTTAATAAAATGTCGGTTTTGTGACATTCTGTGAAATTCTGTGTTTATTTTATTGTCATTCGTGAATTTCTTTTAAAAATACAGTGCATTTTCCAAGCCCCTATGACTGCTGCCATTATGCTCTTCCCTATCCGCTGCTTTCTGACTTTTTCTTTGTGCCCAAATAAGACAAAATTGAAATCAGTCTTATTTGTGGACCCTTTTAGGGCCGGCGCTGCTGTTCTGCCGCTTCATAAATCTCATTTTAATATCACAGACTTCATTTACAAATTAGCCCCACCTACAATTTGCCCATGCCTATAATTAAGGCTTGACACGCCTTAAAGTGCTAATGAACGGCGGAGGGCATTTTGGCGGTGCTAACACAGCCTTAACTTGCCAAAAGTGTCATGATACATACGGGGCAATTTTAAGGCTGACGTAAACTCGGAAGTATGACCTTAACGCCGTCGCAAAAGCTTGATACATGCCCTCCAAAGTGTGTTACTTTCCAATAGAGATGTTGCGGTCAACTAATTAAAAGGGTCGTATTTCGGGGGGCTCCCGAGTGTTGCATCCGGTAAAGGTGCTCCGCTTGGAGTGCAGGATGTGCCCTATAGCCTGGAGATCGCCGGTTCGAGTCCAGGCTATTCCACTGCCGACCATGGTCTGGAGCTCCCAGGGGGTGGCGCACAATTGGCCGAGCTCCGCCTGTGGGGGGGGGGGGGCTGAGGTTGACCAGGGTGTCCTCGGCTCACCACGCACCAGCGACCCCTGTAGTCTGGCCGGGTGCTTGCGGGCTTGCCTGTAAGCTGCCCAGAGCTGCATTGTCCTCCGACGCTGTAGCTCTGAGGTGGCTGTATGGTGGGTCTGCAGTGTGAAAAGAAGCAGTTGACTGACGGCACATGCTTCAGAGGACAGCGTGTGTTCATCTTCGCTGCTCCCAAATCAGCGCGGGGGTGGTAGCGGTGAGCTGAGCCTAAAAATAATTGGTTATTCTAAATTGGGAGAAAATGATTTTTAAAAAAAATTGGTGACTACTAAATTAAAAAAGGGGTTGTATTTCATTGCAAATGTTTTTTTTTCTTTTTCTCATAAGTAACTTATTGTTTAGGCTAATGCTGGGATGGGGGTTATAATTAACATATAAAATATATAATTACTTGGTAATGTCTTGTATCAAATGCATTGTTGCCTGGCTTATCAGATAATTTAATCAATTATGCAAATACACATTTTGTAAAACTGAATACATACATTTTTAAGCAGTTTACATTGTAACTAGAAATTTGTGAATGCTCTGGTTGAAGATTATTTGGTCTAACTCTCAGCAGAGTTCACAGACAGAGGTGTGTTTTTTTCACTGTTGGCTGGCACATATATGTGCACAGAGGTTGCGAAGAGCCAACAATTTTGTGGAGCAAGAGACTATCGTGTGCAGGGAAGAAAAGTTTGGGATTAAGAGTTGGGTTGATATAAAAAACATTGTCACCAGTGTAGTTCAGGTTATTAAGAACTACAGAAAAAGTAATGTAGTAATGCAGTCTGTGCTTTTCCATGGATCGCCAGGCTTTTGCTTACATTGTTACATTTTTCTGTGCTTTGGTTGTGAGAAACTTTGTAGTAGCGGTTCGCCCCGGTTTGTTTACCTGCATTTTGTTTGGGGGGCTCATGTCCCTCTCGGCTTATGTTCCGCTGTGCTCTGTGTTTTGTTGTGCTTTTACTTGTTTGTACAGTCCCAAGCCTGTCGACTCGGCCCGCTGACCCGTCCAGGCTCCAGAATCGGTAGCAACACATTCATTCTTACTGAGGTGTTTTATTACTGCCACGCCCCCTATGCTCACTGAGTTTGTTCTGTCTACATTAATTATGGCAGCATGGATTCACGACATCTTCTCATTGACTTGCAATACTTCCCTATGCAGTTTTGGTAATAATTTATCATGCAAAATTAGGAATTGTAGGAAAGTCAGTTTCTTCTACTGTCTGTCTAATGCTTTGCCCTCCACCTCTGTGTGATATGTGCATTGAATCATGGGATAGCACGATTAAACCATTAGATTGATTGTCCTATGCTTTTTTTTACTGTCACTGTTGTAAATCGAGCAGTGGCTGGTTTCTTTCGCTAAGGGTCTCCCTCTTCCCAAGAGTGAAATTCTCCAGTCACGAACAGGTTCTTGCAGTTTTGGTGAACAGTCAATTTTGATAACAGTCAATTTAAATTACTCTGCGTGTGTGAAAGATACGCAGTTGTCCATTCTTGACTTTTCCTAAATACATTGCAAAAATTAAATACCCGGGTTGAAAGGCAGGATTGCAAAAATAAAAAAGTTTTAATCCTGTCTACCTAGAACCGCCAGAGCAGTCATTTTGACTGCCTTTTAATCCCGTCTACCTAGAACCACCAGAGCAGTCATTTTGACTGCCTTTTACATGTTTTTATTTTGAATATAACCTACAATATTCTATTCTATTTTTATATACAAGCCTGTTGTTATATCTACTGGACCTGGCAGCCAGCAATTCTTTCGTTTTGTAAAAGGAATGCATGGGGGAAAATATCAGTAGGAGAGATTTGATCTTGAAGCTAGCCACAGCGCTTCAGCAGAAACATTTCGATCAGAAAACTGCAAAGCTGCAGGCTGCAGCAGCTCAACCTGGATTCTGTGCTGCACTGAGTCAAGAGAAGGCAAGAGAAAACATATGTTACTTTCGTTTTTACAGTTTTGTATGTACATATACCTGTTTACACTAGTTTCTTTTTAAATGTTTATTTTATTATAGTTTTTCATTTTTTGAAGTAGTGCTTTATATGTGGTAAGTTAGAAAATAAACCCTTGGCCAACAAATCCCATCTGTCTCTGTGCTTCTGACCTTACTTCTTCTATTATGCACACTCTTAACTTGTCCCTGATTTCAGGTCTGGTTCCTGCTGCCCTCAAGACTGCCTGAGTAACGCCAGTGCTCAAAAAACCCTTCCTTGACCCCGTCCCCCATCCCAAATCCAGTCTTCCTTTTCTCTCCAAAACTCTTGAAAGGGCTGTAGCCAGGCAGCTGATGAAACATCTCACAGATAACAATCTGCTTGAATCTCTGCAGTCTGGCCTCTGGCCGCATTACAGTACCGAAACTGCTCTGCTCCGGATTGTAAATGATCTTCTGCTTAATGATCTACATGCTTCCCTTGGGTCACCTCATCCACCAATATAGCCTCATGTTTCACTCCTATGCAGATGACACCCAGCTCTACCTCAAATTAGACCCTGGATGTCCCTCTGCCATGGTCCGGCTCTCAGTTTGCATCCAAGACATCAAGGCCTGGATGTCTGCCAGTTTTCTTCAGCTCAACATTAACAAATCTGAACTTCTTCTGGTAGGATCGAAAACTCAACTCAAGAATCTAAATATTGCTTCCTTGAACCTTGGAAACTGTCTGCTGCTGCCTTCCCCCACTGTACGAAGCCTTGGTGTACTTCTGGATAGTAACCTCTCCTTTGATGCCCAAATCTCCTCTTTAGTCAGATCCTCCTTGCCCTCCCGGATGCAGAGATACTCTGTCATGCATTCATCTCCTCTAGACTCGACTACTGCAATTCTCTCTATGGTGGTCTTCCGTCATGCGCTGTAAACCGATTGCAGCTGGTTCAAAATGCCGCTGCTAGGATCCTTACCAGATGTAAAAAACATGATCATATTAACCCCTGTCTTGCCCAGCTGCACTGGCTACCTGTAAAGTTGAGGATTGCTTTCAAAATTCTTCTGCTTGCCTACAAGGCCCTTCATCACACAGCTCCAGAGTATCTCTGCATGTCCCGGCATGTCCCGGCATGCAAGCTGAGGTCCTCTGACTCTGGCTTGCTTGTTATACCAAGCAAAAGTGCACCACTATTTTAGCTTCATGGCCCAGACTCTCTGGAAATCTCTCCCAGCTTTAGTGCATGTAGCTCCCACAGTCGCCCTCTTTAAATCAACTCTGAAGAACCCACTTGTTCTCTCTTGCTTTCAATGCTCTTTAAGCCTGACATTAGCTGTTGTCTAAATTGCTATTTCAGGTTTTCACTCCATCTTATTCGTATGATTCTGTATGACACACGTATCCACAATGTTTAGAATTCACATCCTAGCCTTGTGTTTAATGTATTTGCATTGTTTTTGTTTTACTTTTTTAAATTAATGTACTATGGCCTGTATTTCACTGTATTTAATGTATTATGCATTGTTCCTCACTATCTTGCAAAGTGCTTTGTGATGGTGGTCCACTATGAAAGGCGCTATATAAAATAAATATAGATTGACTGATTGATTAAAACATGAAGATTGACAAATATGTTTAAAGTGATAGAAATTAAATGCTTATATATGAGATGATCTGTACAATATTTTATTATTTTAAAATAAAATACAGACTGTAAATCTCATGGCAATGTGTTTATGTATTAATTCATGTATGTATTTACTTTTCAGTGAGAGTAGTGCAGGGAAAGAATGTTGTCCTCGTGACTTATAACGCACCCAGGCCGTGTGGATATTAGAGTATATCCCACACGCTGTCGTGCCTTATTATATATATATATATATATATATATATATATATATATATATATATATATATATATATATATATATATATATATATATATTGTGTGAGATAGCAGGGAGGGGTTAAAGCCTCCTGAAGAAGAAAAAAAAAAAAACATGTGAAAATGCACGTTGGTTTATTGTTTAATTGTTTTGTGTTTTGTTAATCAGTTTTGTTAATTGTTTTATTATGAATCATTCCCTGCACCTGGTGCTTATTATTAAATAAGAGCCAGGTGCAGGGTATTAAAGAAAGCAGCCAGTCTGTTAGGGGCTGCTGAGGAGAAGGAGGCAGAAAGGAGTGCTCTGCTTCCTGGCAGTCGTGAGGTAAAAAGTGCTGTATTAAACCTGTGTGGTTTTTGTTTATTGTTTGGTGGGGAAACGGCTTAGCCGTCCTACTTGTAGTCAGGGTGTTCCTGAAAGTTTGAGTTAGTGCTCTAAAAGAGCTAGGTGTTTATTTGGTGTTTGTTTGATTTTTGTGTATTAAAATTAGCGCATAAAATCAATTTCTTGTGTGTTGGGTTGTGGTTTTAAAGGGGCAACGAACCCGAGTGGGTGAGTTGATTCACATTTGTCTTGATTTATTTGATTTGTTAATTGTTTTATTATTAATTATCCCCTGCACCTGGTAGCCATTGTTAAATTAGTACCAGGTGCAGGGTATTTAAGAGAGGCAGCTAGTTTGCTCAGGGCTGCTGAGTAGAAGGAGGCAGAAAGAGGTACTCTGCTTCCCAGCAGTCGTGAGGTAAAGTGTGGTGTATTAAACCTGTGTGTTTTGTTTTCTGTTTGGTGGGGAAACCGCTTAGCTGTCCCACTCGTAGTCAGGGTGTTCCTGTTTGTTTAGTTAATGCTCGTAAAGAGCTAGGTGTTTGTTTTTGTTTGTTCATTTTGTGTGTAATTAAAAATAGCGCACCAGCGCTGAAAAATCCATTCCTGTGTGTTGGGTCGTGGTTTTAAAGGGGCAATGAACCTGTCAGTGGCGCAATCGTTTACAATATATAAAGATAGATATAAAACTTTGGGGGGGTTGGGTCTGTTTATATATTTGTCTTGTTGTTATTTCTGCACTTAAGTGGAGTTGGCGGGGGCTTCTTCTTCTCCCCTTAACAGGCAGGACCAGCAGCCATATAGTCCAAAAACCCATACAAGCAGTCATGATCCCGACATTGAATGGTATTTTGTTGTAGAGGCTTCTGCAAAGCAATGGGATTTGAGAATACTTCTAGATGTGTGGTAGTCTCTTTAAGACCATGCTATGTTATATCATAGGGTGCACATGAAGAAAGGGGCCTGGATTAGTGCAGGCTTTTGAATTTTAAGTGATCAACAAATCTTTTCTTATAACACTCACCTTTCTCCACAGGGAGCTGGGTTTCAATCCGGTCTAGGTCAGAGTTACTGAAAGTCATTATTTCTGGAAGCTTAGAAGCACATAAGGTTAAATGAGTTCTGATGGTTCGCCATTTCACCTCTCAATGGCAATCTCCGTCTTACTCTTGGCACTATTTCTGTGCCTCACTCACTCAGAAGACTTTCTGGCAACGTTTGGGTGACTGTGTGGCAAAGTGGTTTACTGTGTACACGTGCAGGACAGAGAGGTTATAATCCAGTTGGAACAAGCATTTATTTTTAATCCAGGTCTGGTGACCAAATAATAATCCCTGGCAATACACAACAATTTGCAGTGCACAGGGTAAATAACGGGGTTGCAGTCCCAAATAATAAACACGCATATCCTTCCCACAATGTACTAACACGGTCACCAGTCCTGGGTTGCGTGCTGTAGTTCTCGTGGTGGGTGATTCAGGTTTATACATGACAATAGTGCAGTGTTGTTCCTGGTTTTGTGCTGGTCCTTGGCGACAGCTCCGGAACATGTTAGCCAAGTACTAATAACAAACAACAACAATTAGTGACAAAACAAACAAACACTCACGATACATTATCACAGGTACTCTCACATGGTCCTTCCGGGTTCTATTTTCAAACCAAAGCGAAGGAACAGATTGCATCTCTCTGTCCCCTTTTATGCCGTCACACATGACACCTTGGTAAATGAGTACAGCCGCTCCTCCAATCCGCAACTGCCACATCGTTTCCCTTCCGGGTCGATGAGTTAATGCACCGGAGGTCCGCCCCTTTCTAGCTGGCCGACTACCCTTGAACCCTGGGAAGGAACTGTCGGGCTAACCTGTCCATGGTACTCTGTTCTCGCTACTTAGCGCCCTCACAGGCCAGCAAGAATCACTGTATTTCTGTCACAGCTAGGGTAATGTATACACAGTTCTATTCTGAACAGAAGCTGTGTAAACTATACCACCACGTTGTTGGTAAAACAATTAGTATTAGGAATAAATGTTTTGTCTTATGTAATTTGGCATGCTGTAACATTAACCGAATCTGGTATATTTTACTTTTATCAGAGTATTAGTTTTACCAAAGATCCATACATTTTGCCAGTGAAGATGTAGGTCTTGGCTCTCCAATATATAGTTTGAACTGCACTAAAGCCCAGCTAAAAAAAATCTGTTAAATTAAAAAATAAAGCAAAACATATGTTGTACTGGTTGAAAGATTCCACAAAAAAATAATGTGTCTGTCACTGAGCAGCCATGCCTCCTAATCTCAAGTTATATGTTTGCATGCAATTCACCATTTTATGAGAACTAATGAGAACTAAGTGAAGCCTTATTTTTAGCCTAATGGAGACGGTTAAGCTTTTGAAAACCTGTATTTATAACACACTACTGTGCTGTACATTTAAAGGATATTTGTGGGTGCACAACAGCCACTTAGGCCTGGAAACTACAAATGTTACAAGCTCATTGTAGGAGTATTTTAAGGAGTTCATCTTTGAAATGTAATTCTGGAGCTGCTTTGCGTACTCTTATTTTTTTTATGTAGGAGTTACATAAGGTAAATGAACTAGAGTAGGCATGCTTTTTAATTTATAGGCTTAGTTTTTAAAAGAAAAGAAGAAAAAAAACAGCGTCCTGGGTTAGAGAATGCAACTTTATTCCATTCAGTAGTTAGAGAAAATCTTTCTGTAGTACGAAAGCCTTTTCTAGTGAAGGCCTAAATCTTTTTAACTAATAGAAACTTTTTCTCCCTTCCTTTTTGCTAATGGACTCCAGCAGCTTCTTAATTGTATTAATACTTGTACTTTGATTCTTGAGATGTATTTTTGTTTACGACTGTAAGTCACCCTGGATAAGGGTGTCTGCTAAGAAATAAATAAATAAATAAATAAATAATAATAATACAGTATAACCGCACCATAGAATAATAAATGATAATACCATAATAATTTTGTGCTGTTAACTGCTGTAAATGTGTCGGGTTGTTTTTGCCAGTTAAAGTACTTAAGCAGATTTTGGTGGAAATGTTGGTCTGCTGCAGTTATGATTCATCTTTAATTTTGACAGTGTGAGAAGGAGGAATTTAGCTTTTAGTCTATGGGGTTGGATGAAAATTGATAAACATTTGCCATTTGTAACACCCACTTTTGTGTAAATGGTTTATCCCTCATATGTCAGTTTCACTCAGAATGTTTGGCACTGCTACCATTTCTAAGACATCAGAAATATAGATTTTGTTTCACCAGGGACAGTTTCAGGAACTAGAGTCTGTAAATATAAACCCCAATAAACCAGACCCTGCAATAGGACCGCAAGAGCCTAATGCAGTGTTTTATCTGTATGACTTAACTGAGCCTCTTGCCTCGGCAAGATCCCTGTAGACAATCATGGTAAATTAACAACAGTAAAATATGCAAATAAAAACTCAGTATGCCGTGAAAAAAACCCACATATTGTTATGGTCTGTTGAGATCTTCATCATTAGTCTCACTTTTTTTAAAATTTGAAATAGTTCATTTCCAGTTTGCTCATAACCTATCAAAAGGGATGTAGACAAAAGTGCCCTTGTAAAATGTACTTAGCTAGAAAATACAGAGATGTGACAAATTAGTCACTTTGTTGTACATGTCTATGGTTTTACAAAGTACTCAGGGACTAAAAGCTCATATAAACCCAACCTGAAAGAGGAAACTTTTTAATTTTAAAACAGGGTACAATGTAATTGGAAATTTGCTGCAGTTACTCTGTGTATAGTTGCCTACATTTACGCGACTGTTATGAAGTGGGGTGGTTTTAGAAGTGACCACAAGGGTTGTGCTACTATTTGTGTCTGATCTGCAACTGAGTTAGTAACTGTCCAGGTAAACCTGCATCAAGTCATCTCCAATATACTGTAGGAAATGATCAAATCAAGGTAAAAAAAAAACATAGCACTAAACTTTGTTCATAATGAAAACCAGTTATGACAGTTGTGGCAAAGTGGCTGCTGAGTGAGAACAGGTGCAGAGGTGATGCAGTGCAGGAATAATCACAGACAGAAACTAATCCGTTTGGAAAAAGGGGTCTTTTATTTTTAAATCCCGGTCTGGCGACCAAACAATAACCTCTGGCAATACACACCAATGTGTAATGCACGGAGGTAACAATAATAATGGGTTGCAGCCCAAACAATAAATACACGTTATCTGCCCCACAATAATACTGTACACGGTCACCAGTCCGGGTGCGTGCAGAAGTGCTCATAGTGGGTGAAAACAATTTATTAAGTGGCTGTGGTGTAGTGTTGTTCCGGCTTTGTGCTGGCCCAAGGTGACAGCTCCGGATATGTGTTAGCCGTCTGGTGGTTCACAAACAAAGACAATTACTAACAACGACAAACAAACAAAACACTCACAAATATATCTTTCCGCTTTCACTGCGTCTCTCACGGTCCTTCCAGTTCTCTATACAAAAAACCAAGCGAAGGAGTAGATTGCGATTTTCCCTCCCCTTTTATGCTATCACACATGACCCCTTGGTAAACAAGTGCAGCTGTCTCTACAATCTGCAGCTGCTATGTCCAGATCAATACGTTCCTGCAACGGAGTCTCGCCTTCTTCCAGACTGACCGACTTCCCGAACCTGGGAAAGAACTGCCAGGCCAGCCCTATTTTTGCTGCTTAGCGCCCTCACAGGCCGGGAGGGAGATTTACAACAAAGACTCATTATATTTCTGTCACACTGTACAACACTATTTCTGTGTATTTGTGTGTGTTTTTTTTTAAATACACCTAAATGCATTGCCTTTCTAGGAAGACTATCAAATTATTCTATTCAATATCATTAATTGTTTTCAATTAGGCACATGATGGCAGCCTTTTTTGATACAGTTCTTTGCCCTCTGGCAAAAGTCCTTTTCCCAGTTGGTCTTAGATAAAAAAAAAAAAAAAAAAAAAACATTGGAAAAGAAGGCAAATCCTCTAGTATTCTCTAATCTTACTTCACATTACAACCAAATCTTTGGAGTTTGAGAAAAGACAACGGTCTATAAGGTGGGAATTTTGCCTACAAATAATGGCCAAAAATGAAATATTTACTATGGAAGTTTTCACTTTTAATGGAACTACTATAGGGTCTATTTATAGAAATGAACTGGTCTATCTCGAATCCTATTTAGGCCAGCTAGTCTAATTTTGCTCATTATATATATATATATATATATATATATATATATATATATGTGTATTTACTTTGCATCCTTTTTTCAATGCAACTGCCACCTTTAAATAACTTAAAACTTTTCAATGGAAATTAAGATATATTTTTATTTTTTTGAAAATTTGTAATGTGGTCGCTGCCATTGCTTTCATATGGTGTTGGGCAGATCAGCTGTGGTGATCAAATCGAATCCAGAGCGATTGTTTCTGACTGCCGCAAGGTACCGTCGGTGGATTAACCAATCACAGCCAAGTGGTGACAGCACATGCTTGGCAGGAAAAATCATAAATGAATCAGTTGTCTACAGAGGTATCCCTCCCATATTTCATACAAGGACAGGCTGGTCAGTATTTTATACATTGCCCCTGATAGCCAATTTGATCACTTTTTGCCAAGCTGTAAAAGGATATATTTTCTAACACTTTAGTAGTAGGCTACTTGCTGTCAGCAACATATTGTATGTTTCTTTGCTAAGCTGATCGCTCATTTCATACACCTACATATAGATGACAGAAAAACAACATTGAAAAACAAACCAGTGTTTTTATATAGTAGATTATATGGTGGGCATTAGAGCTATGGCCAAAAGTTTTGCATCACACCCTATAGAATTAAGAATGTTATGTTAACATATTGAATTACATATCGCTTTGTAGTTTTCCAAAAATTAAAGAATGTGAAATTAAATATCAAAATTATGTTCATATAGTTTTTTTTTTAAAATTATGTCTGCATCCTAAATATTTTGACTTTTTTTTTTCAATTGCACGCTTGTATACGAAAGAAATGCCCCTCCACCACAACACACAGACAGTGTCAGCGTGTGTAGAGAGACACAAAGTGTTATCTTTCAGGGTTCCCGTGGGGCCTTAAAGTCTTAAAAAGTCTTATATTTGTTTTTCCATTTTAAAGGCCTTGAAAGGTCTTAAATTTATCTTTTCTATTTAACACTTTGGATGCCAACATCGCTATTGGGCGCCCAGTGGGTCTGTACCAGTGGTGTGAATCAAAGACAGGCAGCTGTGCCTTTTAATAAATAGACAATGTTGAGTAAAACAACAAGAAACTTGAAAAAATGTCACCACAATAAGCAGCATAACTGCTGCTTTCGGTTGGTCTGTTGAATACATGCTGTCATTCAAGTTTTTTTTTAGCAAATCACATATGAAAGTGAAGTTGCTAACAGTCAAACAAAACAGAGAAGGAGGCGGTGCTTGCATTGTTAAATGATCGGTGCAGTCTGTTAGTATGTCTCGTTAAAAAATGAGGTTAGTTTCTGATATTTATTTCAATATAAAAGGATTTTTTTTATAAACAACTTCTGTCAATAAGATAGTATTGCTGGATAACCAATCAAGAAAATAATGTAGTAAGTTTTCAATGGCTGTGTGTGAAACAAGCAGCTTGTCAGAAGAGTGCGCGGGAAACTTTACAGTGAGTAGGGTGAGCCTGCTTGCTAGCGCACAGTTTGTGGTGTGTCAGCTTGATTTTGGATAGTTTCAACCTCAGATCTGTCTCTACATTAAAGCAATTTATGTTCTTGATGTAAATAAGCAAAGAAAACCCAGTTTCACACAAATATGTTGAGGCAAAGTGAACAAGTATTTTGACAGCTGTTTGAGACAATTCAGTGAATTCTTTTCGAACTGAGAGCCAGAACTAATCAAAAGTTACCAGTGACATCGATCAAATTCCCTTTTAGACTCGCAGCAATCTTGGCATTTGCTACAAAGTTCTCTGAAAAGTGATTTTGAACCCAGGCAAAATCCTGTAATTAATTTGCCTTACTTTCAGGAAAATATACTCTGAATTGCGAGCAAAGCTGAGACAAACGCTCCAGTATCACATCTTCCAGGACCGACATTCCATAATCCATAATGACAGAAAGTGTTGAGAATACAGCTACTCCAAAGCAAACTTTTTTGGAAAAGCGCTGGACTTTTTCCTGTGTGATGAAAATGTTACAGTTCTTGCCTTCGAACTTCTGTATGAAGCAAAAGTTGCTTGTGCAAACATCCCATCTCTTCTCATAGCACTGAGAAAAAAGTGGTCATGTGGTCAGTTCAGTGGTTGAGCTTTTATGAAGTTAACTATTTTTACTGCAGCAATCAATACATCTGACAGCTCTTTTGGCATCACTTTTTCAACCAGCATTTTCTTGTGAATGCAACAATGATGCCATACACAGCACGGTGCAACACCCTTTATGCAAGCTGCAAGTCCACTTTTGCGTGCACTCATGGCTTTTGCCCCATCCATACAAATCAATTTATTATCCTTCATGTACCCATCTAAAATTTTGAACAGCTCCTCAGAAGCACTTCTCGTTGGGGCAGAGCGGCAAAATAAAAAAGCCCTCTTTAATCTCAGATGAGCTGATGTATCAGCTATAAACCATTATTTGGGCTGTAATGGTGCTCTCAGTGCGGTCTTTGCCTCACTGCTTCAATGAGCTGCTCCTCAATGTCTTCTGCCATATCAGCACTTCTGCGGCTAACCGCGCTGTCAGATAGTGGAATGCGACTTAAATGATCAGCAACTTTCCTTCCATATACTATCGATGCCATTTCAATCACTGCTGGTAGCACAAGATCTTCACCAATCGTATGAGGTTTTCCACTTCTTGCTGTTTGGTGTGAGACAGTGTACGATGCTTCAAGGGCTTTGGCAGGTGTAGCGCTGCTTTCTTCGACTAACCTCTATCCTTTGAGTTGAAAGAGATTTAGTTTGAAAATATCTCGTGGCTTATCTTTGAGGGCAGGATGTCTGTTCTCCAGAAGGCGTTACTTTTAGTTTGTTTGGTTTCATGCTATCATTGGCAAGAACATCCGCACAACCAACACATTGTGGTTGCTGATGTTCGTCAGAACCAATACATGTAAATCCCAAGTCCAAGTAAGAGGGTTGGTATTTCCTGTTCTTTTTTTCCCAGCTGAACCTGGTCCTTCATCTGGATCAATATCCTCAAATTTGCGTTTAAAAAAACGCTCCATTCTTTCCTATTGTTTGCAGTCTAACGTCAACACAACCGATCTCTAGCGAGAACAAATAACATCTGAGTCACATTCACGTCTCTACGTTCACATGTCGGTTTGGGCGTTTAGGGGCGATGACGTGTGTCGGAATATTGTTCAATGAAGCTTTGGTACGATGCACCTTGTTTTACAATTGCCAAGAAGTCAGAAACAAATATTTACCAGTCAGGTCTTGCGCCCCCCTTGTCAGGACCCCTAGTTTGAAAACCTCTGCTCTAATCCTATGCATGCAGAAGTACATTTCAGTATACTCGGTGCTGTACCCAGACAACATAACAACATATCATACTGTTTGAGCTAGTGTGTGATGTGAGCATACTCGTTAAATCTTGTAAAATCATGAAGAAATGGTAGAATTCCATACAGTCAAAAAAATAAAAGCCGAGAACAAAAATCTGTTTGCTTTATAATTCACCACGTGGGATGTATCCAATGAATAATAAATACAGGTTGTTTCTGTGGATCAGACATACAGTGATGAATTATGGATTGTTATTCCTGGCTAGACACAAAAACATGGTTATAGCATCAGCTGGATGAACCTTAAAGCAGATTTTGTTTTTATTCAGCTTAAAATGTATACATTTCAACATCTTTGAACCATTTCTGGTCAGATGAAACTCTCTCTATAGCAATAGCAGCTGTTTAATATGCCATGATAACAAATAAATGCTGCCTTTTTTGATCTGTGTTGAATTATCTATGGCTTAGGGTTGGGCCTATTCAGGCTTTTCGTCAAAAACGTTATATATAATGTCCTTAGAGTAACGACCATTTGGGAACTAACTGATTTACCCTAAACAGATGGCCTCAGAATAGCAACCTGTGGGCCACATGCAGCATTTGGGGACCCAAGGTGTGCCCCCCTGCTATCTCCAGTGCCACTACATTTGGTATCCTGTCTAGTTTGCAAATCCCCTCCAGTTTACAAATCGGAAGCATTTGTTACCTGCATCAGTGGAATGGTATATTGAATTGCGCTGTTGCACCGGTTTATTATAAATAAAAAGGTTGACCAAAACAAAAGCACTTTGTAAAATAAAAATGGCATAGTAGTCAAAACGAACAGACACTAACAAACGGGACGAACACTAAACAAACAAGTACCGTGCTGGTGCTTCCAACACGAATAACAATTGTGTATATCAACTCTTAATTCCTCCCTCTCTCTCTCTCTCTCTCTCTCTCTCTCTCATTCCTTCTCCCTGAACACCCAACCCCGAGTGAGTGAATTGTGCAAGTATTTATACAGCTGTGCTGGGATTCAATTACTAATTAATTATTCACTTGAATCCCAGGACCTGAACTAATTTGTGCACTCCCCGTGCTCACATATTAATACACATTTTATCTGCATGTGCAATTCCTGTGCCTAAATACAACTGTATATTTTAAATCACTCATGCTACACAGACCCATTTATATCCCGTGCACCACTATATCCACATATAACTGACAACATAAAACACAAAATACACACAGGGGCGGGGCACACTGCCACACCAAAACAAAGATCTACAGAACCGCTGAAATGGAAGATTTGATGCAAGATTCAACTTCTGTAATGGGAAAGTGTAAACAATGTAATGATATTAGTCTCACCCTGTGAACCTCAACATTTTTGTAGTTGCAATGTGGTCCCTTTAAATGAGGACCACAAAGCAGAAAGAGGACAAGGTTTCATGTTACAGTATTTTGTATACTGTACTTTTAATATAGATAATTAAATTAACAATATAATAAAAAACAGTAAGTCATGAAACATGTTTGCATAGTCTATCAATTTCTTAATGTCATGATTTCATGTTTTTTTTTTGTTTTTTTAACTATTTTATAAAGTCAGCCATATTGTGAAAATGTCCTTTCCCTGACAGACTCATTACACCTTCATGGACAATCTAGTAAAACTACACATCTTGACTCTTTATATTTAGGTTTATTGACTTTCTTGTGGTCTTGTATTTGTTGTACATTTTAAATGCTGATATAGGATGAATCCAGAATGTGGGTCATTATCATTTTGCCTTCTGAGGGACGCCCTTGAAAAATGAGAAAATGTTCAATCTCAAGGACTTATGCAAAGAGTTTTTAAATAAATACAAATCAACCCAGCTTCTTTACAAATACAGTACAGTAACTACCCCACTTGCTGACAGAAAAGTGTCAGGGACAGGCAGCTTCTGTAAATACTATATTAGCTTCTGCAAAAAGAAACAAAGAGCACCTTGATTTGAATAGGGACCTATCCAGGCATAAACCGAGAAATGAATTCTCGAAAAGCACAAATCTGCTTTCACCTGCTGTCACTGAACAGAAGCGCTCTTGAAACAAGGCATGCAATTAGACCCACTTTGGAGACATTCCAATTTATCACTGGTCTGTCATACCTTTTCCGTAGAGTGATTACAATCTTTCGGCTTTTCTAAACCTTGTTTTTAAAATGCTGCTTATTTCATTAATTTTACTCAAGAATGAGATGTTCCATGTCAAGGAGTTAGTTGAGTAAAAGAAAAATAATAATAATGAACTATGTGCTGCCTCAACAGATTATGCCTCTGAAGTGCATTTTACACTTATGGAACCAAGCAGATTTAGTTTTAGTTTGCTATCGATTTGTGCTAGAGATAGGCACGTGTAATCGTTTATTCAAATAATTGATTTGAAAATTGTTAATCGTTTAGAAAATTACTAATCCTGCATGTATCTTGAATTGCAACAAATATAAATTGTCTGAACAAACCCATTAAACACGCTAAGCCTGCTGCTGCAGCACAACCAATTACTATAAATAAATATTCAATAAATCATTATTTCTTTCTATGGCTCTAAATTACTCAAGATAAAAAAAACAGGCATTCTTAAAGGTTCAGGTTGATACAAATACTGTAGCTATGGGTAACAGAGGTGGTTTGAGTGCACCATTGCACCTAATTAAAACTACATTTAATTATTCAATTTAATTAATACAAGATACTACAAAATAGAGTTTAAAAAAAGAGATGTCATACAATGCGGTATTGTCAGCGTTCATGATATAATTATGTATACTTAAACCATGGTGGTTAATATCAACAAGTAAGCCGATACCAAACGGAACACGAACGAAATTGCAGCCAATATATTTTTCAAAAATTCCAGTCTGATTTGAAAAAATACCATTTTAAAAAGTTTTGTTTGGGGACATTTTACCAAAGTAGAGATTATAACAATAAAATTCACCCTTTGTATAAAATACTGATCTACATGTACAGCATAGGGACAATGTTAAACCACAGATGATACCACACCTGCAGAGAGAGGCCCAGTCGCAAGCCTTGGGCTCTGTTGACTCTTCACCACGCTAAACGCATAAAACCTCAGCATGATTCTCCAGCGCAATAGGATTGCCCATTGACGTAGGGAGCGATCAAGCTGCTTTATTCATTTCATACTGCAATTCCATATCGGTTAAGCCTGTTTTTCCCCCTCAGAAGTCACAGCAGAGATCCACACTTGTCAGTTCTCGCTCAGCCTCTGCTGTGCAGGCTTCACTCGCTTCAGATCCCGGCACTACAACTCATCAGTTTTCAAATTCATCTTATCCTTCCTCTGATTTGCATTATCAGATTTTTAATATCAAGCAGCTCATTCATCCTCTTTCCACCTCAATTTCTACAGTATCTGATCGCCTGGATGCCTCCCTGTGTCCAAAAGCAGCCTCCTCATCAGCCTCAACTTATTATTCCCCTGCTCTCAACAACACTCCTTTCTTCAAGAATCGTGCATCTGCAGTTTCTCCTATTCATTCTTCAGCTCCGCCTGCTTTTTCAACAAGCAAAGAGTCTCATTGAAGAGCCATCAAATATTCCGATGGCAGACAGCTGTACAATAATTTCAGTTCCTCATTCTGTATTTCCAAAGGATGCCGTTTTTTACATATGTGCAGTTTCTGTGGCAATGCTTAGAAAATCCATCCCTTCATGGTTTGTACAAAAAAAAACCTCCAATCCGCTATAAAGGAACCAGACATCGACAACTCTCTCATCAATCCCTCCCCCCTCAAAGATCTCTCTTCTCAGCAGTTGGCGTCCCCCTCTCAGAGGAGAAAACCATCAGTCCAGTCCACTCCCCTGAGTTCCTAGGAATAACATTGAATACTCTCCGATTCGAAGCCCGTCTGCCTCCTGATAAACTTGAACATATTCACTCTCTCATTCAATCCTTTGAGACTGACAATTCCATTTCTAAACGGAACCTTCTTTCACTCCTGGGACATTTCAATTTTCTAATTCGCATCATTCCTCAAGCTGAAGCCTGGAAAAACATTAGGATGTGGTCCCTACAGCACTGGAACGACATTTCTCTGTTTTACAATGACTTCATTTCTGCCTCCCAAGACCTCTCACTTCATACGGATCCTTCTTCTTAATCAATGGTTCTCAGATGTCCGCCCTATAGTCTGGACGTCGCGATTTCGAGTCCAGGCTATTGCTTTGTCGACCGAGGACAGGAGCTCCCAGGGGTGGCTCAATTGGCGTCGCCACCCGGGGAGGGAGGGCTAGGTCGGCCAGGGTATCCTTGGCTCAGCGCGCACTAGCGACCCCTGTGGTCTGGCCTGGCGCCTGCGGGCTTGCCTGTAAGCTGCCCAGGGCTGCGTTGTCCTCTGACGCTGTAGCTGCATGGTGAGTCTGCACTGTGTAAAAAAGCGGTCGCCTGATGGCTCACGCTTCGGAGGACAGCGTGTGTTCTTCTTCGCCCGCTCGAGTCAGCGGCGGTGGTAGCGGTGGGCTGAGCCTAAAAATAATTGGACATTACTAAATTGGGGAGAAAATAATAAAAATAATTGGTGACCACTAAAATTATTTTTTAAAAAAAAATTCAAAAATTTTCCTCCACAGCTTAAATCCACAGCCTTACTTGAGATTGTTCAATTCAGACGTCTGGCTCCCTCAGCTCAACCTTTCCCTCTACCCATTCCTCCATTCAGCAAACTGGTTTTCAACTAAATTCATCCATTTGCAATCTTCTGACTTCAGCTCAAGATTATATGGCTGATGCCCTTGCTCCTTCTGCCCGCTCGTCCTATTCAACCTTCTGGCCCTTTCACAACCATCTGCAACATCACATCTCCCCTTCTCCCTTCAACCAGGATTTCATTCTTTCTTTTCTCTGTGATGCAAAAGGCAAGCTGCATCTCTCCCTGGGAACTATCGAAACTTGTTTAGTTCAATACAATTATCGCCTATCGTGCATTTCCTGTCCTCCTCTCTCATCTATCCCTACTGTTTGCCTTCTATTTAGGGGAATGGCAAAAAGTTTCCCTCCTCCTTCTCCTTCTCTATCACCTCATCTCAATTCTGCGCCAAGATTGCTTTTCTCCTTTTGACGATCTAGTCATGGAATCCCTTTGTTTTTCTGCATTCTTTGGTTTTCTTCGCTGTTCCCTCCCCTCAAGTTTTCCATCCCTGGGCCTTTCCATTCTTGTGACCTCTCTCTTATTCCTGGCTCTCACTATCTCCTTTTTCTAAAACAGATCAGCTACGACAGGGGCAATTTGTTCAGTATTGCAAACTCAACTCACCTCTTTGCCCTTATACCTCTTTATCCCACTATCTTTCCTGTCGCAACCCCTCTAACCCCTCCAATCCTCTCTTTATCAACTCATGGTCCAGGTCAGCTTTCACTCATTTCCCAAATTGTATTCCCCCAATATTCTGCATAGGCGTAGCAACATCAGCAGCCAAAGTTAAAACCAACCAGTCCTTAACCCTTTGCGGTCCATTTATTCAGCGAGTCTCAGGTGCGTCAGGTCCAATTTATTTTCACACAAGCAGTTTATTTTAGATGCACTGTTTAAAAGTATTTTTTTCACAGTGAAACAGGTTTAAAAGGCACTGCCTATCAACAGGACACTCAGTACTGCATCTCCAGCCCCACCCCACCCCTTGTTCACTATATTTTTCACATACCTCTTCATAGTCGTACATACTGATAAATTATCTCCTGATCACTCGTTTTATCACCAAACTCCTCAATAATGCGATCCAAGTCATTATTTTATTACTGTAACATCTCAAACGCTCTGCAAATGTCTGTGATATTCTTTGAGCGCTGGATGCGGAAGCAGCTATCTTGTTTGTTTATGGCCGTGTTATCTCTGTGGTGCCGGGGCAATGTGTATTGCTCAGATCTGCCCCTTTTTTTCATCTCTTATCTCGGCCATTGAATAGTTTTCTCGGCTTCTTCCGGACAAAAAACGACTAGAGACCTGTGCTTTACGTCTTTCCGGAAAGAGAAAATTGTATTGTCGGACCTGGTCGGACATAGGACCACAAAGGGTTAATTAAAAAAATGGGGAATTGGTCTTCCTCTGCAGTGGAATCATACATTCACTCTTCTCTCCTTGATATTATTTCTGCTCAGCAAAGTATTGCTTGCATGCCCAGTGTGGGGACCATCTGTCCGCCAGGAGGGTTTTCCTCTCCACCGAGCGGTTAGATTAGTATAAAAAAAAATTGTAATTAATCACTGACTAACATTTCTAACTAACACATTTTTCTCCCTTCTTTGCATTGGTGGCGGGGAGAAGTGAAGTTCACTTCCCAACCTTAGAGGCCGACAACATTGTTTTGTCCTCCGAGAGGAAGGTTCCCGCTGGCCAGAGGGGACCCGGGCCAAAACTTTTCTAACTAAATTTTGTTTTCCATTCTCTTGCTTAAATCTATTCATTTGCACCTGTGCCAGTCTCTCCCTTCAGAGAGCAAAGCTTCCTCCCAACTTTTGAGTTAGTCATTGACTCAACTTATCAAAGGTGGCTCTTAGAGCCGTGGAGAGACCCCTGGCTCTCTTTATGTGTTTGTTTCTTTATTCTCTTTGCCAGCGCTTTTATTCTCCCTGCATAGATCGCGAGACTCTCCTGCAGCCTTGGAGCGTCAGCCGAGTCTGACCTCTCTCAATTAGACGTCTCAGTAAGCCAGGGAGACCTTAGTTCATCCTCTATCCTTCCTTAGTTTCTCATTGGAGGAAGTTACCTCGCTTCCCAGCCTTGGAGGTCGATCGGTTCGGCCTCACCTCAATGAGGGCGGTTCTCCGAGTAGTCAAGGGGGAAACGCTTAGTCTCTTTATTCTAGTAGTCCCTTTACGCAGGCCTGGCTCCTGATAATGTTCAAAAACAATACATTGACTATAAGCACTGTTGAAGAACAGGGTTAAATAAATAAATTAAATAATGCTTTACTACAACGGGACATAATTGTGTGTTCACAGAGTTACGGAATGTTCTTTGGCCCAGAGCCAAGTTAGTTTCTACTGCAGGCATTCAGTGATGCCAGAAGCGAGATGTGCTGAGGGGTGTGGATTGGACAAGGGCATATAAGGGAGTGAGGGTATTGGCACGAAGGATATCAGGGATTCGAGCGTTAGGCGTTGAATTCGAGAACCTGCAATACCTGTGAGAGCCTGCTGCATTTCCCTCTCGTCGCTACAATATGATTTGTTACTTTATGTGGAGACATAATGTATTGATTCATTATAATCTGTATGTTATTATGTATGTATGTATTATGTTACCTTTAATTGCTGTTTCAAAATTATGCATATGTTGGGCTTTATGCATACTGTACTTTTGTTACACTGCCTGTTAATAAAAAAGTACCGCGATTGTTATTTTTTTACATATTACTTCAATTTTGGTATTATGTACAGTAAGAATTATTTTTAACCAGTGGCACATTGATGTATTTTGTAAAGTATAATAGTGTAATCGTTTAGTACATTTTGTGTATTCAATTATTAAAATATACAGAAATGCCCATCCCTAATTTGTGCACATTACTAAAGTAGCATTTTCATGTTTTGTAACTAGTTTCATATGGGAAGAACACAATCAGGTACTTTGTTGCAGTAAAGTTACCCCATTTGACATCCATTGTAAACAATGCCTTTGTTGTTCGTTTCACATCAGGGACTCTTGTCTCCCAATTCTTGGCCAAACTGCACTTTGACGAAAAACCAAAAATTGTGTATACAAAAGTCAACAAAATACAATGGTACAACCTTGTAACTGCAAACAAAGCTGTCAGTTTTTGGCAGTATTATTTATCAATGCAGACCACCTACTGAGAACCCATCAGGACCATCAATAGAAAAAATGGGCCGCATTCTCTTCTAGCCAATGTCATCATCTAGGTCGTTTTAAGTGATGGATCTATTTTGTTTACTCTATGTATCACAGCACACCTGTACAAAAGTATTAAAAAGACCCAGTTCTTGTTTTCACTGTGCTAGATTTTGCTTTATCATGTCTCACTCGATGGTCAATTGCAATACCTGACCTGGACCTCTTAAGCTCCAGTACACTGCGCTCTGTGTTTGCATCTGAATCTGGATACATGAGCTCCAAAACCTAATTCCTTCTGTGCAGGAACTCTGAAGCATGTTCCTGATAGTGTTACATGCCTATGTGAGTCTGATGTATCAGTTGCATGAAAGGCCCCATACCAGGCAGATGATAAAGGATAGCGAGCTAGAAGGTGGTTCTCACTGTTGAGGGGCCTGGAAGGAACAACAAGAATTAGATCAAATTGAATCTCCACATCCTAAAATTGTTGCGAAATAAATAGAGTGAAGGGTCAGGATAATGCCAGCATGAGACCTCAAACAGACCACTGTGCGCTGTGATATGGCCTGGGGAACGTGCTGAGATGGAAGTGGAACTTATGTCACTCTAAGGAATTTCAAGGAGCTACCAGTGGCAGATCTCTTACCAGTAAAATAAAGCTTGTTTTGAAATTATTGCACACTGAGGTGCCAGGAAGGATTTTAGAAAAGTAAAATCTGCTGAAGGCTTTTGGAGAACCTGCTGTGATTTTACCTAAAACCTTTTCAAAGAGTGCAATGTGTTTTAGACATTTGCTGTTTGTAGTTTATCTGCCTATCACTATTTTTCTCCTTCCTGTTCTGTTTATTAAACATCTCTGTAAGGACTTTATGGCAGGTCAAATGATCATTTAGAGATATCTTAAAATATTGGAACACATATGCATTCTGTGATTCTCTCTGTCAGGTTCCACCATGTGTGTCATAATAATAACAATACAAAAGAGTAGATTTTATGTTGAGACAGGGCACTGAGCTTTTTGACTAAATGTTATGCTACCAGGGATACAAAACCTCCCAGTTCAAGTGTAAACTGAAATTTACCAGCATCTATTTGGTTAACTCATGGTAAGTTAACCAAATAGAAGCACATGAAAATAATTGTGGCTACAATTACTCAGGGGATACAAAAATGGTACCTTTTTTCAGAAATGTGTGTGACAGAGAATCTAGGAATCATTACACATGAAATTACTATTCGCTTTTTTTTTTTTAAAGGTCATTATAAAAGCTGGTATAGAAAATGCAAATGTCTGCCTTAAAATAGCTTCCGTTCTGGAATGTCATTAAAAAACACACAATTAGCTTTCTGTTTGTTTTCATTGGGGGACAGTACACCTAAATTAGGCATCGTAGTCCCAGAAAGGTGATGGAACCAAATGTTCCCATCAAGGAGATGCTACCAAAAAATGTCCAACCAAATTCAAACACTGTATTTTTGTGGGGAGAGCTAGGGACATTTGTTACATTTTGCACCTGCTTCACACAGGTAAGTTTCTTGCTTCCTGACTTTTCACTTCTTATGAAGGTGCCCCTGAACCTGTTGTATTAGGTTTCAATCACGACTATGGATACTATGTCAAGGCAGCTGCTGGATATCACTGGGCTTATGTGGCGTCATTGTTACTGTAAGCTATACACTGGTAAAAGGAAGCTGACATTTTCCTGTCTGCTTTAACAGAAACGGATGCCTCATGTGCACATGCACATTATTGAAAATAACACATTACATCAGTTTATACATTTTAGAATAACTACAATTGATTTTAACAGTTAAATAATTACTCAGTGGTGGTGTTCTGTTCTTTATCGAAAACAAAATATTATGATTTATTGATTCTCTTCAGTAATATTATATAAATAGTTATCTTTAGTTTGTCACCTTTTCCACCCCCAAATCAGTTTTAATTTTCCAAATATTATCTGAGTTTAACTCTCTTTGCAGTTAACCAGTTGTTATTTCTGCCAGTACATAAATTGGGTGTGCTGATATTTTCAGCGTAATGTATTGATTACTTTACAATTTTTACAATTAAGCACCGATCGATGGCAATTAGCTTCCATATTTAGTGTTTTGAAAGACGATTGTAAGCAATTTTTCCTCTCCTCCTCTGATATTTTTACTGCTGCCGTGCTGAGGCTGTAAACTGACAATGGCAATATGTTGCAAGACTAGCAAATACAACTAATTTGTCACGTCAGTGTTGCCTTTCGTTAAGTTTCACTCGATACACAGCTGTGGAAACTGGGATATGTTGTAGTTTGTCAAGTTTAATCAGAGATCTTGCCCACGACTACAATCCTACATTTCTAAGGAAACTAAGTAAGGTGAAAAAAAATGATTTCTTATCAAAATAAGACAAATAATCACTTATAAAATATAAATGAGTTTTAGTTAGTCACAACAGGTTCTATATTAAATAACAATAACAATCTAACAATTGCTATCTAACAATAG
The DNA here is from genome assembly GCA_030684275.1 of Acipenser oxyrinchus oxyrinchus. Classification (NCBI taxonomy): domain Eukaryota; kingdom Metazoa; phylum Chordata; class Actinopteri; order Acipenseriformes; family Acipenseridae; genus Acipenser; species Acipenser oxyrinchus. The sequence goes on along the minus strand of CM060250.1, from coordinate 73,615,889 downwards.
CAATTGTTAGATTGTTATTGTTTAGTACTCAATAACTGTATAAACAAGAGAAACCGAGGAGCGGCATAGTTTTGTGTTGAGTAATTAACACGTTTTATTCCATTTCATTAGTACCTAACAACTTCAGATTTCTTAAAGATAATTTCGAGTTTCGGCATGTAGACACATCCCGTAAATGGTCATGCAAAGCTGTAATTAATTGTGTCAATGATATCCTTTATTTTCTTTGATTACTCTTCGGATTAATCTGTACATCACACAGCAAGATACTTTTTTTTTAGACATCTAAGACCATGATGGCAGGCATAGCCTAGCATGCTGATTTGAAAGCATACATCAATGAACACACAGTAAAATATTGCTACAGCTGTGAATATCTGATTTTTAACATTCCGTAGGTTGACCTTTTTGACATTAGTGCAAGTCTACACATATATAGTACTCGGTTGTGCTGTTAAGGTTTAGCCTTAACAGTACAGGCCTGATAACAACCCTCACTCAGGGGCATATGGACTAAGTAATTATGAAATATATACATTCATATATAGCACTCTAGAGGAAAAGTAGAGTATATCTAATTGTTAAGATTTTTTTTTTTTCTCCCGTCCCCTTCCTATCTTTTTGGTTTCCCGTGATAGCTTATTTTAAACACACTGGCTATTAAAAACAAAAAAGCAAGACTGATTCAAAGTAAAGTAAACAAACATTCAATCTTTGAGACTTTCAACCTGAATGCATGTGCGTGGCCTTACTTCAAAGCTTGTGAAGCAATTTTCATTGAGAGAATGTTAAGGAGCAGTACATAATGCCAGTTAAGAAAACCTGTGTAGGCTTTGTCAGCTTAATTCAAAACAAAACTAACATTCACCTGTAAATTAATCTGTACATCACACAGCTCTTTTTTCTTCAAAAGGTCTAACTCTAAACTCTAGACAGTCTGGCGGTTTTATAGAGTTTTTTTCTGTAAAGAAGGACAGCAGCAAGAGACACAAGTGCTGCCCTTCGTCTTGCAGTAAAGCCAGCCTCTTTCATGTCAAGATGTATAAACAGAAACCTCAGGGCCTGTCTGTGTGCAAGGGCAGCCAGTCCTGAGCTCCACAAACCGCAGCAAAGGAGGAGAGATAAATGAGTGAGAAAATACTGTTTGGAGAGCTTTGGGGTTTTTAGCCATAAAAGCTTTTGCTACAACAATTGTAATCTCTATCCATCACCAGATGAGTAAGCAATGCTTTCTTAAATTACAGCCCCCGAATAAAAGGAGTGCAACAGGGGCCTCAAACAGAGCATCGCAGTCATTGTGTTGCATTACAGCAGTCACTACCACAAGTCAAGATAAATGCACTAATTAACTTAGTTGGAGAGAGAAACCAAAAACCCAAGTCTTATGTTCTGCAGACTAACAGAAACCATTGTAATTATTCTGGTGCCTTGTGTGTTCATGCAAGCATAAAAGCACCCTTAATATGCTAAATCTGCTGTCAGCTACTGAAGTCTGTTTGCCAGTGGTTATCTTGTGGGATACTTCTTAAATAAGCTCTCTTGTCTGTCTGCTTACTCAGCCTGTACTGTCGCTTTCTCTTAGTTCCTTGTTTACCATTCTAGAATCTCCTTATGACACTGATATAAATTAAATTATTCATTTACAATGAAATTATTCATTTACAGATGTGCAAACACACACATTACAAGAACATTAAAACAACAATCATTTATATAGAGTGTCACTGCACAGTAATTACCAGATACTCTCATGTGAATGTACAGCGCTATAAAATGGATTTTTGTAATATTAGGTTATGAAGAGGATATTATTTCAAACATGATAAATAACAAGCACTACCATAACCATGGCTCATAAAGTGCACTGTAGCTAAAAAGTAAATGCTTAATGTGGGAACTACAGTACTTGTCTTAAGGAAGGTTTCCATCAGTATAAACAAAACACAGCATTTTCACTGCAGCGCTTCAAGGGTGGCATCTTCATATCATACCACATCATGGATTGTTTTTGCTGTGCTACCTGTTTGACAATGTGGGCACTAATCCTTACACTAGCAGCACATTAGAATGGCCATTTGAAAAGAGCTTTGAAACAGACTTTAAAATTATAAGTGTAAAAAGTTGTCCGGATGTTAACAATAAAAATTAAAATTAAACAGTTGTAGGGAATGGTAACAATATTTTTCTCTATTTTTCTTACTCTTTAAGGTGGTCTATTTGGTATTATTTCAAAGTAGCTCTTTTACATGTACACCACATGCACGTAGTGCTGTTTAATCTCAACATTACAGTGGGGACTCTGACTAAACTTGCTGGGATTTACACTATCAGAATTCACCATATGTTGGTGTTTAATCTCAGCAATACAGCTCTTGCACTGCAGATAGTCACAGGCCTGCAGGTACCTCAAGGAAAGCAATGCTGACCAGATGAAAAAAGTAATATACCATATCTCTGTAAACCAGTATTAAAAGCAAAACTTGTAAATTAAAGGGTTTTTTTCTGTTCCTGCAGCTGCAAGTGTTTATGGATGAACTGTTTAGAGAAGAATGTAAATGTTGTAGTCCTGAATCTAATCTACTATAGAGAGGAGAATTTCACAGTAAAGTGGGTAAGATAGTCCTGCCCATGACATATATATATAGTATTTTAATTGCTTTACTCATCCCAGAGTGTTTGCTGAAGAATTATTGTAAAATGGTCTTCAGAAGCAGTGGTGAAATTCTCAACAAACAAGTGAAGGTACTCATATGCACAGCCAGGTGTAAACATTTAAAACATTGAAACAATTTGAGTGCCAATGAATAAATACTTTAAAAAGGTATACATAGCAGTACACGATACATTTATGAATACAAAATAAGCCTTAAAAAATAACGGATCTATTATAACCAATTCACCATAAACAAGGAAGCTGAAAATACTGAAAGCTTTGTATCATCTGTATCCGTTGTATCACACAGTCATGTACTGTAATATAACACTTAAGTTAAATCTTAACTGACAAGCATTAAGAAATATTACACTATGCTGTAACTGCCGTAGAGAGGGAGTTTTGTTTCAAGATATCCTAAAAAAGGTATGACGTTATACAAAATGGTATTAAAAAAAACAACTGTGCTATGTGTGTTGCTGTTGGGTTTCTGCGGAGATTAATTACCATGATCTATTCCATAAAAATATTTTCCAGACAGAAACTGTGTAAAAGTAGACTTTAAAAAAAAAAAAGATCCCTGCTACTATGGTTTCTACACAATAAACAAAGTGGCAAAAGACACATTTTCATAAATTAATATCATTGCTGTGGTTTACTTATGCCTTTTCTTCAGATGTACAGACAAGTGAAAACTCATGTTTAACTTAAATAAACTCTTCAAAATGTTTTAGAAAAGGGGGCATTGTACCAAGAAAAACACCTCACTGTTTTGGTTTTCATTTATTACAGTCCTCATAACAGAAAATACTAGGATCACAAAATGTTGATCACTATACTTAACATGTACCTTGCAAGTTGGGCCCGTGTTTGAAACACGTGAAGCACACCTACATCTGTATCCCGATTCTGACTTGCTTACCAAAATCTGAAGCAGCACTTTCTTGATCCTGTTTTTTTTAATGTTAATCCCTACTGTCCCACACATCACTTACCATTTTAGAAACTTTCGTGCAAATTCTGGCAATGTGGTAAATCGGTGCAAGGCAAAACGTGTTATGATAATTATTTAAGAACACAAGAACATAAGAAAGTTTACAAACGAGAGGAGGCCATTCAGCCCATCTTGCTCGTTTGGTTGTTAGTAGCTTATTGATCCCAGAATCTCATCAAGCAGCTTCTTGAAGGATCCCAGGGTGTCAGCTTCAACAACATTACTGGGGAGTTGGTTCCCGACCCTCACAATTCTCTGTGTAAAAAAGTGCCTCCTATCTTCTGTTCTGAATGACCCTTTATCTAATCTCCATTTGTGACCCCTGGTCCTTGTTTCTTTTTTCAGGTCAAAAAAATATGTAATTTATTGAGAACACTGATGTGGCTTTTGACTATAAATTCATGTGTAGCAATGTTCGTTTAGAATATTTCTGATAGTTTCTCCACCTCACTAAAGAAGATAATTATTACTTCATAATAATCAAAATTACTCCATACTGCTGTTTTCACGTTGCACTGCTTAAGTCTTCTCTTGTTGATCAACGAATGATCAGAATGAAAGCTCGGCCAATCAACATGGAATGCTTATACTGACGTTAATGGTGGCCAATAGCAGCTAACAGAAACAGAAGCAGTATGAGGAAACAGAATGCAAGCAGCACGAACTATGCTGAATGAAAGCGCATTTGAGAAACGTTGCGCTAGTGGACTGTGTGAGTGGATGATATGCATCCGCGTTGGATGAAAAGCAGATTAAATAAGTCCCGGTACTCAGTACCGGCCTCAAAATAAATCCTGGTACAGAGTACAGGTGACTACCGGCAGAATTTCACCCCTGTTCAGAAGTAAGATGAAAAATAAAAAATCTTAAAAAATGACCTGTCCTTAAAAAGCTTGTCATAAAATGTCCTCAATATCTACTGTATATAAAACAGTGCTATTTTTTCCTTTTTTTTTTAATTTAGTCGTAGCCAATGGTTTTTACCCCAGTTTTCTCCCCAATTTGGAATGATCAATTATTATTTTTATCCCCGGTTACTCAGGAAACGGAGGCTGAAACACGCATCCTCCGAAACGTGTTCCTGCCAATCCAATTGTGCGCTGCCCCCTCGGAACCCCTGGTCACGGTAGGCAATGACATAGCCTGGATTCGAACCTGCGATCTCCAGGCTATAGGGTGCATCCTGCACTCCACGTGGAGCGCCTTTACTGGATGCGCCACTCTGGAAAAACCAGGCCCCCATGCAGACCACCAGTCCAGTTATTTTAACCCATGTAAATATTCCTGCTAAGGGCATTGTACAGTTAGTAATGTACTTCAAAATATCTCTTAAACCTTAATCCAGAAAGAAATGTGAACTGTTTTGAAAAGTACTACTTAAAAAAAAAGTATTTAGTGTGTTAATTTATTATTTTCCCCCCAATTTTCTCCCAATTTGCAACACCCAATCGCTTTCCCCTTCACCGTAGCAATTCTCCACAGGACTCGGGAGACCCGAAGGAAATCCCACGACCAAGCCAGCTTTTTTTTCACCCAAGCTCACTGGGAGCCTGGCCAGCAGGGTTCTACTTTATATTTTTGTGTTTGAAGTTAAAAATTAACATTCTTGGAATTTGCAAAACAGACTGTCTGAGATACATCATATATTATTAATATATTTAAAATAAGAAGTAAAGTGGATGTTCTCATTGTTATAAAGATTGAACAAAGTCACGTAAGGTGAAGATTTGTTCCACTTTCCACCCTTGAGAAATTGAAAACAGTAAATCAATAAAGTAGTAATTTTTTTTTTTATTATTATTATTATTATTATTATTATTATTATTATTATTGTAAGTCTCCCGAGCTTGTTGACATTCCCAGGACCACTGCTTAAGACTTAAAATCAACAGAACAGTGACATCCCTTCTTGCTTCTGTCTGTTCCAGAAAGTACAGCAAATGTCATGCAAGCCGTTTTATTACTGTGGAGATCAACCTTTAATAAAACTGGATGGCAATATTCCAAAATCTGGCAACTGTCCTTTGCTTGGACAGAGTAGTGTGTGAATACCATGTTTTAAACCAAACTAAATATAAACTAGAATGTTAAACAATTATCGGCTCACATTATTGCCATCCATAATTTTTTAACTTTAACCAAAAAAACAACTTTTAACCAATATTTTAGAGCCAAGCAGTCTTTTCCATCCCATAGGCTTTCCTTATTTTTGACTTGGGAACTGAAAATCTGTAATTCTCCTTGACGTTTATCATTGTTCAATGCTTTCAGAAAAACGCAAAAGAAGTTTGACTTTGTTCCTTGCACTACGGGTCAAATTTACTTTAATTAGTGGTTGCGTTTGTAATTTTGGAGTGGGAATTTGAATGGGGATTTACAGAAGCCACACTGAGTATAATAGAAAAAAAGAAATTTTAGCTACAGTTGAACTGTTTGCTAAGTTATAAGCTTTAAAATATGTGTTTCTGTGGTTCTCAAATAATGGTTCACCTGGAAACCACTGTAGTTCAAAGTTCTTGATCAGTTTGCATGCCATTCATTTGTTACTTAGAACTGAGGAGGATGCGGTGGGTGACGTATGTGGTGTATTTGGTAGTTAGAGAACATTGCCTTTCACCCAGAGACACGTAAAATGAGATATGGAGGTCTCAGCTTACCTCCCCTGGATGGATTTTTACCCCATCCGCATTCCATTAGAAAAATTATTATTTGTTTATTTAGCAGACGCCTTTATCCAAGGCGACTTACAGAGACTAGGGTGTGTGAACTATGCATCACCTGCAGAGTCACTTACAATTACATCTCACCCGAAAGACAGAGCACAAGGAGGTTAAGTGACTTGCTCAGGGTCACACAATGAGTCAGTAGCTGAGGTGGGATTTGAACTAGGGACCTGCTGGTTACAAGCCCGTTTCTGTAACCACTCGACCACACAGCCTCCTATAAATAAAATTGCGGCCAATAACAAGTGTCAAAAAAACAAATGTAAGCTGTTGTGTGGTGTGCATGCGCAAAATGTGTGTCACGTTCCACCCTGCAGTTGCTCATTGATTCTGTTGTACAGCGTTTATGAAGCACTTTGTGGCTGTGTGTGTTAATATGGTGCTATATAAATATGTTTTTGTCTTGTCGTCACCATATGCACCAACCAGGTGCACAGGCTTCTTGTTTTCTAGAATTTGCAAAAATGTATAGCTTTTGAGTGTCTTAACACTAAAACTACCAGACTACATATATACCTAGAATTACCGGAGATGACTTTTTAACCGCTATATTAAAATGCATATAAAACTACTGCAGCGTCGCATGCAACGAAACTGTTCTGTGTTCAACAAAATTAGAAGTACAGCTAGGACTACCAAACGCAATCATTTCGATGCATTCCTGATGTCTTTAATTTTTTTTTTTTTAAAACAATACAGTAACGCAGATGTAACGTCAGACAGCACAGGCAGTTTTACATTATAGTCAAAACAGTGTGTTTATTTTAACATACCAAACATAGTGCTTACCTGGAATTCTGATTTCCTGACTTATATTTTCCCATAATTTCTTTGCATTCTTTATCGAGATAGTTCTTATGCTGCTTATCATAAAGAACATGCTATTGCTGCACTGCTATAATCAGCCATTCGCCCATCTTGCCTGTGATAATTGGAGCGCAAATGAACACGAAAAACACAGGGTTGCAAAAAACATTTCATTTGACATCACTGTTTGTTTTCCTCCAGGACTGTTTGTGACACTGTTTTCCAGCTGGCTTGGTACACGCGATGGACACCAGGCTTGGGGGTGGTGTAGGAAGGGGAGTTATGATTGGTTGCATTGTGTAAAATGCTGCACATGTAAGCAAATGCTGGGCTATAAAATGGGGTGGTTTTAGCAGATTAGAGACGTCTTTTGAGATGCAGCGGGACCTTATGACATTCTGTGGAGCAGTGGAGAATTACAGTGTGCTTGGCTACCAGTGAGCTTCAGTGTAATTTAAAATAGAAGGGAGAAAACAAAGGGAGAATTCCAATGGAAACTTTAAGGCCACTTGAAACATGGCAAGTGCTGTTAACTGCCTCCTAGTTGCTACTGTAAAAAACTATATATCAGAAGTCGATGCAGCAAAAATATGGCTAAAGTACAGAAGCGCTGACAGGAAACATGTTGACACTATACACTGCCAACTTTGCTCAAGATATGAAGATAAACTGCGGGGCATGAGAAATGTTAATGATTCGTTCATTAGAGGAATACAAGGCGCTGCCTTAAAAAAGGATGGTGTTGTAAAGCACTCCAAATCGGAATGTCATATTCGAGCACAGGAGTTAGAAAGAAGACCACAGTCTGTTGAAGAGATTTTCAAGACAGCACCATTAGGCAGTGCATGGCGTACCGGGGAGCTGCAGGACAGACAGCGTGTTTTTCGTTTGATAGACGTAGCATACACACTTGCGAAAGAAGAACTATCCTTTAAAAAATGTGAAAAAATGTGTGGATTTGAAGAAGAAACATGGAGTGGATATGTGTACTGCCTACAATAACAGATATGGGTGCAAAGAATTTAAGCAGACAATTGGTGATTTTTTCTCTGCTGCTCGATGGAGCAACTGACACTGCAAATACGGAAAAGGAGCTGCTTTTTGTGAAATATGTAGCATTGGATGGTGCTGTAAAAACCAGCTTATTGGGGCAAGTTTATTTTAATTTTAAATCTACAGTATTGAATGATGTATTACAATTAGGGCGTCTGATTGTTGGGTGACGTTTTTTCCAAATTGGTGAACGCTTTTTAAAAATAAAATTTTTTAATGAAAAATCGGGTGAAATCGGGTGGATTTTTTAAATATACATGTATATTCAAAAAAAGAATAAATATTCCGGTAGAAATCGGGTTTTATTTAGAAATAAATAAATCAATGTTTAAGCACAAAGTGTTGACAACAAAGTTGTCATCACCAGTTTAAATCCCCAATGTATCTATATTTCCACAGATTGGGGTATGCAAACTTTTGACGACATCTATCTCTCTTTCTCTCTCTCACACACACACATACACACGTTGTATGGAGGCATTTCTCCATTCTGAATCAAGTTTTATTTTGTAGTGGAGTTGCAAGTATAATTGCACACAGAACATACAGGAAAACTAAACAACTTTACTCCATGCTGTTTTACAGAGAGAAACGATCGACTGTTACATCTAAATGCTCTTGGCTTAAACACACACTCAGCTGCCCGATTCTTTGCAACTGGCAACGTGCAAATGGATAGTGGGTGATTAGCTGGCATGATTCAGACAGGCTAAAAGAAATTAATCTGTTCAGTCTTGAACAAAGAAGACTGCGCAGCAATCTGATTCAAACATTCAAAATCCTAATAGGTATAGACAGTGTCGACCCAGGGGACTTTTTTGACCTGAAAAAGGAAACAAGGACTTGGGGTCACAAATGGAGATTAGATAAAGGGGCATTCAGAACAGAAAATAGGAGGCACTTTTTTACACAGAGAATTGTGAGGGTCTGGAACCACCTCTCCAGTAATGTTGTTGAAGCTGACACCCTGGGATCCTTCAAGAAGCTGCTTGATGAGATTCTGGGATCAATAAGCTACTAACAACCAAACGAGCAAAATGGGCTGAATGGCTTCCTCTCGTTTGTAAACTTTCTTATGTTCTTAACCTTCGTTCTCAAGGGTTATTGAGCTGGTGTCTGAAGCTCTCCTGAAAAGAGCCGATAAATATATGTGTTTTCCACACACTGAGCAACAACTACAAGAAATCAAACAAGATTTTTTTAACATAAGTAGATTCCCTAGAGTCAATGGTGCAATAGATTGCACCCATGTTCTCATCTCACCACCATCAGAGGATGAACCTGCTTACAGAAATCGCAAGGATTCTCATTCTATAAATGTTCAGATATCGTGCAATGCCAAATATTACATTACTAATGTTATATCGAATTTCTTGCCATGATTCTTACATTTTGGAGCCATCCTCAGTCCACTCTGTAATGGAGAGCCTGCCACTAGGCAGTGCTTTGCTTCTTGGTAACCATTATTTTCATTATTAAATATCCCAACATTTATTGGGATATAAAAGTAATTCAGACAGCACAAGTTCGTTCTAACCATTTTACCATTGTAATTATTATTTCTCTTTATAGGGGACAGTGGGTATCTGTTAAAACCATGGCTTATGACACCAATCTTTGATCCTAATACATTGGGGTAAAATTTGTGCCACGGCAGAAAGCTACTTTACACTCCCCCAATTTAGCTCTGAATTGTCGATCTTGATACATGTCCCCCTTAGTTTGTTATAATTTTAAATTTCAAAAACAGACCTTAAAAAAGCAAAATAAGTGAATGTGTAGTGTGTTCTGTTGATTAATATTGAAAGACTGTCAATATTTAAAACCAGCAGGATTGGGGATCTCCAGAACCAGGGTTGTAGACCCCTGCTGTACAGTATAGGTAACAAACTCAGGTGTGTCCAGCATGACACTTCAGCCATTGGGCCAATGGGAAATCCACATTACCTGGTGGAGGGAAAGCGCAGAAGGCTCATATATTACAGCGAAGATATGTCTTGGTTGCTGCCTATAACTACTATATCACTTTATCTTGGCGAAAGTCGAGTCTGATATTGGCATGAAGTAAATAACAGCTACTTTCATGTATATTGATTAATATGCTGTGGCAGGATAAAGGCTGGTAAAAGGAGTGAAATCTGGTTTCCCGACAGGTTAAGGCACTAAAGGGAGGTACTCATGCGACCTAACCAAGATGGAGCATGCCTCACAACTTACAGGGTCTGGTTGTGGCAGCCATCTTGGGAAGGTCGGAAGCACAGGTGTTTCCGGTTGTGTTTATAGCAAACCGGGTTAGGTCACACACAACTGAATAGTTTCGTTTCCCGATAACAGAAGTACTTGGAGTTCACAATCATTGTCTTTTAGTCTCTCTTGACGTGCATTTCCCAAAACCCCACGTGAAAGTGCAGCTTGTTTGTGATGTTCACATGCATCGTTAAGCTTTGAATAGCTTCTTCAGGGCTTTGTTGGGAAACACATTTGAAACTAACTTATGGAGTAGCCTATATATAAATGATAGTTTTGTTGTAAATCAAACAAAATGCAGCACTGGTTGAAAATGCAGGCAGATTAAGTGACAAAATCAAATATATTGACCCAAAATGAGGTAGAAATATTAATTAATGAAGTAGAAAATAAAAAAGGATATATTATTCTGTAATCTAAAAAATAACGAATCAAACAAAAAGAAGTGGGAAGAAATGGCAATGAAAGTAAAAGCTTCAAACACTGGTCCTCCGTGAGGCAAAGAGGTTCACAAGAAATGGCAGGATTTCTCTTATGTAAATGTTTATTGCAATGAGCCGACTACGAGGGCATCTACGGTGTGGTTGACAATTCGAAGCAACTATCTTCTGAAAAGCGGTCCTTGCTAAGTTATGTCTTTATGTTCCCACAGTGCATTACAACCTCCACGAACATGTCAAGGTTACGCCAGATCACTTGTGAATTCAAGTAGTTGTTTAAGAGCGACTGGAGTTACAATGGAGTTGGTTTGACAATGCTGGTTAGGTTAAAGTTGCTTTTAATAATGGGATTTTGATTTAATAATAATACATATACCTAATGATTTTTAAACAGTGTGAGTCTACACTACTACCAGCATTGCTTTTCATAAATGGGTCTGTCAATTTACATTTTTTGTTATGATTTTGCAAGGATTGGATTAAAAACCTCTAACTCTGTATGACAATTGTCTGCCAGGTTCCCCCAATTCCATCCATGTGAGAATGTGGCTGGAGTGGAGGAACCTGGGACCCTGATTGGCTGACCAATTGGCCAATCAGTTAATCAATTTAGTTAACTGAGGGCCACCTGCATAGGCAGGTAGATACATGGCTGCAGAATGCTGGGCGATATATAGTAGGAACAGTGTAAGCTGGTTCAGATGGGAGACTGTTTATAGTGCTGTGTGTTGAGATAAGACAGAGAACTTGTCTGTCTCTGTTTAAAAGCCTGAAGACCACAACCTGTTTATTTTGTGTCTCTTTGCATACAATAAAAGTGTGCAGAAGTGATTCACTTTATTCTCTTATTCCTGTGTTTCCTGGTTTTACCTGTCCCATCACAGGATTGTTCTAGCAATGTTGGAAAGGGAAAGGGGCATAAAATACACATTTTACATTTCAAACTTGGCTAGTGACACTAACTTTTTGTGTGTGTAACAGGTCAGGGACTGGGTGACAACCGGGGACTATGCAGACTTCCACGATCTTGCAGGAGTAGTTACAGAGCTTTCAACATTGTCTCAGCTGTAGGGGTCATAATTCATATTATGGCCATTTGGAATATAGTATGAGAAAGCTCAGTTTAGCTCTGTGTGTTCACGCGCTGAATAAATGAAGGATTTTAGTCTATAGTGCTGACAATGTATTCTATTTCACAAAATAAAATAAAATTAACATTTCAAAGCTCAAATTTTCCAAAAGTGAAATGAAACGAGATATGGAAGATGCACACTCTCCTTATCTCAGAAATGTAAAATGTCATTTTGTCAAAGAAAATGGAGCCATTTGAGAGCAAGAAACAAATGGTGAGTTTCACTTCAATGAGTAAAGTGTGAAGAGGTATATTGGCATGTTTTTGTCGGCATTTTTTCTTAATATTTTAATTCATAAAAATACAATACACCTGATAGATGACATTATAGCTGTATCATTTGAAAAATAATCTGGCAAATCATTTAAAGCAAAATGTATATCAGTTTATTACAGATTTTATTTTTACGTGTATCTCTTTTGTATATGCTAATTTGTAACTGCAGAATAATCTTTCAAAGTGATGCTAATAAACCTGCAATTATTAGGCTACTACAATGCACTGAACTGAACGCCTACATACATGCATGTAGAAAAAAAAGTTCTGGTGTTTGCTTAATTATATTTCTACGGAGAAGGACATTTTATTTTACCTGCTGTCATTCATCTAGATTTGTTAGATAGTATTAGAGACCTGGAAGGTAATGTGGGGGACTTCTTTTGAAGCGTGCTATTACAGTAGTTGACAGCAGCTTCAATAAAATCAGAGTTTATAATGGTGCCATGTATACTTTATTCTTATGAGACATTCTGTTCTTAAATTGAAACTCCTTTTGTTTATCAATGTTTGTGGTTTTAACAAACACATTACATGTACCTCAACTGGAAATGACTGTAAAACTGAAACAACCGAAAGTATGTTGTGATTCAATTGTTTGCGTCACACGCTTGCAAAGTCATGTGAAGAGTTAGTCATTTTTTTTCAAGGTTCATGGTATCAAACAGTGTTATGGCTCAGATAAACGTCTGCCAAATAAATATATAATAAAAATATGGAGGAACTCCCCATGTAGCGAGGGTGAAGAATTGCAATGTTAATTGTTCATAGGTTTGTTGAACTGACAACCCACACAATAAAGAATATGTAAAGCAAAGTAAAGAATGGATATAAAACATGTTTTAGTACTTTAATGTTTGGAATTTCTTAAATGACAAAAAGCATAATTGAGCTGATATTAGTTTTATAAACAGTACACCTTAAAATTGTATTTAATGGATCCTGTAGTTTGTTGTAATGTAAGGGGGTAACAAACAATGAAATGGAAGTGCAGTGCAGCAGACTGTTGTGACATTAAGTACAGGCGAGGGGTTTGCACAGTCGAATAAACCTTTACAAGACTGACCATTTTAAATGTCACCTCACCACATTCCAGCTTACTGTAAAATTCCCTTTCCAGAACAGTGTGTTCCACAACTATACCTGGAGAGTACCTCAGTCCTCAGTGAATATGTTTGTTGGTGTTTACGAATTTGATGGGTAAAATGACACATTAAAATGCTTCAACAGCAGAACTTTTTACTTTTCAAAAAAATATATGTTAAGGTTGGTATCACCAAACTGGAGTATACGCTTTTTAACTCTGTATTTTTGAGCTATTTATAATACAATTAAAGCACTGTGTGTGTGTTTATAAATTATATTTTTGTCGGGTGTAAAAGTGTTCAATATGAGGTCCAGTGTTAGATTGTCATCTTATTTAAACCTGTGGTGTTCCAGTCATGCTCATGAAAACTATGCATGCACATTATTGCAAGGGGATATAGTGGAAGTGGTTGTATGGCTGCGTGTACAGTATTTATGTCACACTTCACATAGCTGGAGATATAGCTTCTTCATGGTACAGGCACCTGTAAATTGTTGTTGCATTACATTCTTGGTTGGCTGTAAATGTGCAGTTCTCAGACTTTACCATTTAAACTAAGTTACCAGCAAATATTCTCATAACCCTCAATGGAATTCAATGCAAAGTATGCTATTGCAATGTAAAAATACAACATTAAATTCGCTACTTACACCAATCATAAACATTTCAAAACACCAGCATCTTAAATACTGTATGACTATTTAAATTTTCAACTTGTTAAATTCAAAACAATCTTTAAAAAAATATAATACAAGTTTTGTGTAAAAATTGCTATCAAGCCAAAACTAGTTATATATTTTCAATTAAACTGTGGCATATACTTTCTAATTACTCAGCTACGGTACAGCTGACAATACCAGAAACACACCAACAATTCTGAAGTAATTTGAAAAAATATTTACCAGACTCCACAACGGGGTCTGACCCAGACAGTAAAACCAACAATTTATTTTATTGTTTTCAGGCCACAGTAAGGTCTGATTTGAACTACAGTAATTGGAAAACAAATATGTTTTCTCTTTAGGTTTTCAGCTTCTACCCCTGGCTTTACTTTTAGCCACAGTATAATTATGTTGTATTAACCCATTACAACCACTATCCTAATTGTGGACAACGATAGTGATTAGATTGCTTCTCCACGTTCTGCTTTGCCTCCTTTTAGACTGTCTCAAAGGTGGTGAGTTTATTAGATATGACAAATATGCATGAGTGCTGGAACATTAATACACAATTATTTAAAACACATACAGGAGGCTTGAAGTAATCCTTTAAATTTGAATATTTGTTATAATACCCTTAAGTTGCTTGTCTAAGTGCAGTTTGGTAAGACTAATCTGTGGGCTTTTGTGGGTTAAGTGAAATGGGTTTTAAAGTTTTGATAAGACATAATCTATTTGAAGGCCAAGAAACAGTGGGTAGAATACACCCATTTGGCCAGTGTGATTAAGAAGCTGTGGGGGGCTTATCAGTTCATGAAGAAACTGTATACAATTATTTTCTATTTTCTTTAAAAAAAAAAAAAATTATTTGATGCCTGTTTAGCATCATTGTTTCTAAGTTCAGCCTTCTGTGCACTTATCAGAAGGCAGACGTTGTTTTCATTACATACTTTTAAAGCTTCCTTTCCACAGTCCTTCTAAAAGCCAGACGGTTAGACTAGAAGGTTATGACACTTAGAAGGTATGTTATTATAACATTTAAACTTTTAAAAGGTCATTGTTGTTTCTCATGTACAGTACATAAATAAAAACAAATTAAGAATGTAATTGTGACAGAGAGCAAATGAATCTGAGTCAACAATCTCCTTCCCGACCTGTGTGGGCGCTGTGTAACAGGAACACCGTGTCTCGGACTGGATGATTTGACAGTTTATTATTATTATTATTGTTATTATTTGATTATTTAGTAGACGCCTTTATCCAAGGCGACTTACAGAGACTAGGGTGTGTGAACTATGCATCAGCTGCAAAGCCACTTACAATTACGTCTCACCTGAAAGACGAAGCACAAGGAGGTTAAGTGACTTGCTCAGGGTCACACAATGAGTCAGTGGCTGAGGTGGGATTTGAACTGGGGACCTCCTGGGTACAAGCCCTTTTCTTTAACCACTGGACCACACAGCCTCCATTCCAGGGTCAGTTGGAAGTTGGCTATCCAGAAGTCATCGCCCTAATACGGTAGGCGATGTGTCGGTCATGGATTGGAGGAGACGTGATTGCACTCTCTACCTAAGGGGGTGGAACTGAAGGTATGTCAGGAGATGTGGCCAAGCTGTCTGTTCCTCTGTTATGGTTACGGACTGACCGTGAGGAGTAAAAGAAACTGTGAGTGTTGTACTGTCTGTCTGTTAACTGTTCTTGTTTGTCATTGCAGACGGCTAAAGATCCGGGAGCTGCCGCTATTAAGCCAGCATTAAATCCGGACTGCACTGCACCACAGTTAAGCATTTGTTTCACATTCACAACACCGCTTGCACCCGGAGCGCTTACTGTTGGACTGGTGATCGTGTAGGTGTTTTAAAGTGTGTGTTTATTATTATTATTATCATTTCGGGACTGAACCCAGTGGTTTTACTGACTTTACACATCATTGTGTATAGTTAGTGTTATTATTTAAATACCATTAATAAAGCTTTGTTATTTACCATTGAACTGTTTTTGGACTGTTGTTTCTAAGCACTTCATCACCTCTACACCTGTGCACTACAAACCACTTTGCCACAGTCATGAACAATTTTACACTGCTTGTAATTTTAACAAGTCATTTTTACAATCACCCACTGACTTCAATTAGTTTGAACAATTGAGATTTCATTGCATTGAGTAAACTGTATTAAAATGTTTCCTTGTTTTAACATGGGTCCTGTGGTTATAATGACAGTGCCACTATAATGACAATGCATTGGTAACAAAAGGGCAGCTACAAAACCATTGGTGGAATGATACCACAGTGGTAACTTTTTATTATTATTATTTTTTAAACCTTTAGTCTTTAGTCTTTAGTCTTTAGTATGAAACAGTACACACTGATGACCCATTACACTATATCAGTGCCTGTGTGCGGCCAAATTAGCACTGTGCAGTTTGTTGTAGTACTTCATGTTTTTACGTGGCTAATGTTTCATGTTCTGTTCTTTTTCAGATGATGATCTGAATCAAGTACCAGAAACCTGAAGGGATATTTGTTGACAGGACTTATGCTTCACAGTAAGTGTCTGTCTCAGTGTTCACAATGTGGTAATCTTCCTTCCCCCTGAGATTGGACGAGAAAGTGTATTATTTTTACGCCTTTGTTTGTTATTCACTTGGGCAATAGTCAAAACAGTAAGATGTAAAGCCTCAGGAAGAACTGCATAAGATAATTTTTCCTGGCCCTTTAGTGTTGTATGTGGGGGTTTCACTTTTTCCAAAATATTTCATTTTATCAAGTGTAGGCCAAACAAAACAACCATTTGTACCAGATTTCACATACCATAGAAAATCATTGGTTCCCCTGTTGTTTGTGCATGCAGTTTATAAAATATATTTTTTATTTTTAATTACATACTGTCATTGGGGTTATAGATATACAAGTTAACTCCTATTATGTATAGGGGTGAACATATAATTAGAAAAAAACTGCCATACAGAATGCATATGAATGATTCATCTGTTATGAAAATATTGTATCGTCCTATAGCAATTTTTAGTCATGGTTGGCAAGATGACAGATCTGACTGACTTTGATAGACTGATGGTAGTTACTTTGTTTGAAGGTGCTTCTGTAGTAGGTGCTTGACTGACAGGAGCTTCTGTATCCAAGAATGCACAAATTACTGATTCCTAACTCAGATTTACATCCCCCACTTCCCTAAAGGTCATGTTTCAATTTTCAACACCTTGCAGACTGGTCACTTTGAATTAGAGCTGTGTCGGCTGCCCATGGTGGCCATTACATGTTTTTTCTATTGTGTTGTTCAATGTCTAGCAAGGAGTCTTAGTCCATAGTTCCCCTGCAGTATGTCGGCATGGCACACCAGATAAAACAATTGTGTAGAGTCCTGTGGTAGTACTGTGCCATATAACAGGTACAAGTTTTATTTTTTTTTAAAATTTGGAATCACCAATTGTTTTTTACCCCATTTTCTTCCCATTTTGAAATGCCAATTTTTTTATTTTTGTTTTTATTTTTATTTTTTAAGCCTGGCTCACTGCTACTACCCCCACGCTGACTCGGGAGATACGAAGACGAGCACACGCATCCTCCGAAACATGTGCCATCAGCCATCCACTTCTTTTCAATTTCCAGGCCTGCCATGCAGCTACCTTCGGAGCTACAGCGTTGGAGGACCACGCAGCTCTGGGCCGTTTGCAGGCAGGCCCGCAGGCAGCTGGCCAGTCTACAGGGGTCACTGGTGCGTGGTGAGCCGAGGACACCCTGGCCGACCTAAGCCCTCCCCACCCCGTGTGCGCGGCCATTGTGAGCTGCCCCCTGGGAACTCCCATCCACGGCAGTGGAATAGCCTGGACCCAAACCGGCGACCTTCAGGCTATAGCTCCAGGCGGAGTGCCTTTACTGGATGCACCACTCGAAAGCCCATATACAGGTTTTTATTTGTCAAAGTGTAAAATATGGATTAATGGTCAGCATGCTATGATACATAAGGCTAAACTAATTGTAAACTGTTAACAATATAATAAGATGTACAGTATATATTGCATTGCTTTCTGAAATGCTGCCATTGTTTCATTTGTTTTAAATCTGTTAGAATTTGGATTGTGCCTCTTTTTAGTGTTAACTGTGGCTTGAGAAAAGTACAAATTGTTGTGGACAGCAAATAAGTAACTTCTGCCATTCAACACCAACATTTTTTACACTGTTCAGTAGCAACTTTTGAATGACAGATCCTTAATTAAATTTTAATGTTGGGTTTGCAATAGTAGATTCTAGCTCTCGTGGAAGTGGTCTATGTCTTTTTGAAAAAAAATGGTATGGGCAAATCATACTGGATCCTGTTCTTTTCTCTCCTGTCTCCCAGGAGATACTCTTCAGTTTTGCAGTTGGGAGGGACTGAGGCGTACAGATGTGAAATAACTTTTGACAGGGTCTCATACTAGTCTAAGTGGGTGCAGTAGAGTTTGAAGCCAGAATTCTTCAGCTCCCACACCTCTCATCTAACCCCAAGGTCACTCTGCCTCCACAGTTTTCCAGGCTTTAACAATAAAATACCATTTAGATATCTGTGTAGTCAGACCACAGCAAAAGGCATAAGGAACAAATATTGCACAGTTGTACTAATATTGATTACCGTTATTATTGGTTCCACTGTGCTGGCATTTTACCAATGACTCATCGTTGCTTCGCTTGTGCTGCACATTCACAAAATCCTGTCACAAACTGAAGGACCCATGTTTAGAAGAAGGTCCCTCTCTTGTTTGGTGCACTGGAATTTCCCTCACTATCCTATGCAGTACATGTTTTTTCCCTCCTTCAGTTTACTATCCTATACAGTATATGTTTTTTCCCTCCTTCAGTTTACTTTAAGCTCTAATGTTTCTTGAGAATCTCTCAGTGTAATGTGGAACTTTGCTCTTTGCCATAATTAATCTTTGTCATGTTTATTGAAACTCTGCAGCCCTGCACATTTGTATTACAAACAGCTTTGTGCATGAGCTAACAGGATAATAGATTTGAACAGGCTATCCAGGTTAGTTTATGATGTGATGCAGCTAGAGTTTATCTAATAGATTAATTCACTTTCATTTCCAGACTGGTATCTTAATTTATGACTCCAGCTTCACATGTTGTTCAATCTTGTACATGCAACTGAATACTTTTTTTGTAGCAGCAAATTAGTTTACTCATGCACACCAGTACCACACTGAAAGTGAATAACTCAATATCTCAAGGCAGCTACAATTAGACATACTTAGATTATTGCTGTTAGACAGTAGAAAAGAAAATAAATACCAAAAACTTTCAAGCAGTTGTCAAAATGACTATTTTATCAAACCATCTTTTATTATCCACCGCTGGGGATAAAATCCCCTGCGAAGGGCATATAGTGGAGGAGGTCTGTGACAGAGCTAAAGAGGGAGGAGCCACTGCCATGTGTCTGGACCTGTGGTCGCTAGGCCAAGTTCCCAGGTTGCTGCACAACAAGTCACAGTGGTTCGCCTCATCTCCCATTCCGCTCCCCCTGGTGAACCAGACGTCTCTGCACAGTCGCCGGGGCCTCTCACCTCTGCCAGCTGCTACAGCCACCCAGTCACCGTCCTGCACTCCTGGCGCCCTGTCCACTTTGCCTGGGTCGCCTGTTGCTGGTTCTTGGTCCCTTACTGGAGGCGCCGGAATGTGGAACGACCCGCCCTCCAATCCACCCGCAAGAAGTTCAAAGGATGTTGGGGTGAAGAGTTGGCCTTGGAATGGCCATGTGTGCAAGACACAAGGGGGAGGATATGTGACAGAGCAGAGGCTCTGCACATGGGTGTGTGGGTGAGAGTTTGGTGGCCGGCGGCCATCTTGATGAAGGAGGCTGGAACCATGATGGCCACCCTTTGCACAGCCACATGGCATTGACTGATTAATTGTTTGATTGATGTTCAAATGGAAAACTGTGGAATGTGGCCAGGTGGGGATTGGATGATTGATTAAATCAATCAAGCCCCTGGCCAAAGGGAACAAATTAGTGTTTGTTTGGTGAGAGTTTGGTGAGAGTGCAGTGGAGCAGAGAGAGCATGTCGGAGAGAGCGGAAAACCCTGTGGTAACCATAGCTTGGGTGTTGTTTTTGGGGGTTATTTGTTTTGAATAGTTTGTATGGTTTTTGTTCAACCCTTTCGACTGCAATTTCATGTCTGGGTTTTCTATTTCTGCAATACTACACCACAAGGTCTTACCTTATGTATGTTGCACTTCACACATTTGTGCTTATATGTAGTGAACCGCCTATCCAATTGTTGTTAAAACTTAAGTAATTAAATAATATTATTAAGCCTTTTGTTTGAAAGGTTTGTCTGTGTTTTGGTAGAGGTACGTCTGTCTGTCTGGCAGTGTTTCTTATGAGGGAGTTCATTGCCCAGCCTGGTTACCTCCCTCAAAGGAAGTGCCTGTCAGTAGTGTCTGCACTTCAGTCAGCTTGGGAATAGAACAACACCTTCGGAAGCCTGCAGGCAGCCTGCCAGGTCATTGAGTTTGCTGCTTGAGTCATACAAAGACTTCTGTGTTGACAGGGATTTATGAAAGGATAATGTCAGCCCTTGCACAAAACAGAGTGTATCTATGGCAAAGCAGGAAGTTCTTGTAGATTAAATTGTACTTGTGCTTATATTTTGCAAAGTAGGTTATATTGATTCACATTGATTTTATTAACTTTGTTAGATTATACACATAGGGTCAACCAGGGTATGTGTGGTGGGAAACTCTGTAACCTGATTTCAAACTGAGATAACTTAATGCTGATTGAATGCATTTTCCTAAGCTGTTCTTTGGTTTAATTCACAGCAGTGTCTGAGCTTAAATAAATAAAGCAGTGCACCCACCTGTTACCCAGAGGAAAACTCTGTTTAAAGTGTGGCAACAAATCAGCACCAACTTGCTAAGGTAATGTGCTTAAATAGGAAGGATTTGCACTATAGTGATTTTTTTGATGTATTTTTTTGTCATTGTGATAAGACCCTTCTTGTACTTTAAATAGAGTCCCTACATTTTAATATGAGGCCTACATTTTATTTGTATTTTGTCACACTCACTGTTCATATGCATGGATACAATTTTTTTGAAATAGATGTGTCTCGATGTGAACAATTAACACCGTTCTTTAACTTCAAACATGTCAATGGATAGGTCTTCTCTTTTTTATGTATATATAATACTGTGACCTTTCACAAACGTAGAATACCGAACTGAAGGTCAGAAAATTGGTCCACTTGTGATGGAATGACCTACAGTAATGTATGTTATGGTTGTGTTGTAATATCATAGAGATATTTTAAAAAAAAAACAAATGTTTATGATGCTGAGCAGTCTGGAGCAGTCTTTAGTATCACATTTTAGAAACAACAAAAAAAGTTTATCAATCTCTGTAAGGCTGCAACATTTGAAATGTTTAACTCTGTGAGTTGAAATTAGCATGTGATGTTCTACCCAGTTTTTCAAAAGGAAGCCTGACACAAATAACCAAATAAATTACCACCGGTTCCAGATTAAACAGTAAAAAGGAGTTGCATATTTATTTAGTGCCCATAGAGATGGAAGGGTCCATTATCATCTTGAAAGTATACATCGCTATCAGCATACCCGTGCAGTATTGTTCAGTGGACTTGACTGGCAAAGGTGCTTTAACTCAGCGTGAAACATGGCCCACACTGGGGTGATGCCAAATTCAATCAGGTAGATAGATCCCAAAAAAGTGGGCAAGCAATGTGTCTTGTTCTGCATTTTTAAAGTACAATCACAGTGTGAAAGGTTATTAGGAAATTTAAACTCCTGTTTTACATACATGTAGACCAGTGGTTTTCAACAGGGGGTCCGGGGACCCCTGGGGGTCCTCCGAGATAGTCCAGGGGGTCCCCAGAAAAGCTTGGAGACTTTTCATCTGAGATAAATCATGTGGAAACCCAACATTATTACTGTATAATCAATTCTGCTTTCATTATTGGAAATGCATTGAGCAGGTTTGTTCATTTGTGGACAGCACGACTGTTTAATATGCTTTATGAAAAGTAGACTTATAATTCTGGTACTGCAATTCCACTTTTGTGTCAGATTAAACTGGCAGTCCCTATGGTAGGGGTTGTGCTGAGACGGGGTCCCACGACCAGGAAAGGATAAGAACCACTGCTGTAGACTGTTAACAAACCACTAACAACGGTCTGCTGGTATGCAGACGCTTTTATCCAAAGCAACTTACAGAGACTAGGGGGTGAACTATGCATCATAACTTGTGCTGCAGAGTCACTTACAATAGGACCTCGGTTTTACGTCCTATCTGAAGGAAGGAGCACAAGGAAGTTATGTGACTTGCTCAAGGCCACACACAGTGAGTCAGTGGCTGAGCTGGGATTGAGCCTGGAAACTTCCTGGTAACAAGCCCTCTTTCTTTAACCACTGGACCACTAAGCCGTTCCAGACACGTTTTTCCCTGTTATCTGTGTTAAATCAACTGTTTGCGGCTTCTCTGCAGTGTAGTACTGTTAATGGGTTAAAACTGTACAGCTCCATATTTTTCAAGAAATTAAAGTGACAGGAAGCCATGGCCGATGTGTCATTAGATTAAGCACTGAAGTGCTGTGATAACCCTATCAGTCGTT
Organism: Acipenser oxyrinchus oxyrinchus; assembly: GCA_030684275.1. Taxonomy (NCBI): domain Eukaryota; kingdom Metazoa; phylum Chordata; class Actinopteri; order Acipenseriformes; family Acipenseridae; genus Acipenser; species Acipenser oxyrinchus. Next base: position 73,593,189 of record CM060250.1, on the reverse strand, counting down.
TGCTGTGATACCTTTGTTAATTCAGCCAGCCCCAACACATGCACATGTGGTACCATAATGAACTGCTGTTTCTGTTAACCTGAAGAATCCCTGGGACCTTCTCATGCGTTTCTTTCAGGAAATCTGTTTAAAGAAAATCAATGCATCAGCAAATGTGTCTACCATGCAGAGAATTAATTTACAGGCAGTACTTTCACATTCTGATTAAAGCTTAACAAAAAGCCTGCTTAACGAGTGTGATTCTTACAAGTTTGTTAATCTGCATTTTTCATTGTATTAATAGCTGGCTAATCCAGACTTTTATCACAAAGCAAATCCTGTAATTGATTTAATTGTTTTTTTTTTGCTACGTAAAAAATGGACACTGACCACCTTATGCCCGAAAGATGGTGTAACAGAAAAGGTGCAGCCAGCTTTATAAGCCATTATTAGGTCACCATATGGGCAGCAGTGTGGAGTAGTGGTTAGGGCTCTGGACTCTTGACCGGAGGGTCGTGGGTTAAATCCCAGGTGGGGGATACGGTTGTTGTACCCTTGAGCAAGGTACTTTACCTAGATTGCTCCAGTAAAAATCCAACTCTATAAATGGGTAATTGTATGTAAAAAAATAATGTGATATCTTGTAACAATTGTAAGTCACCCTGGATAAGGGTGTCTGCTAAGAAATAAATAATCATAATAATAATAATTAACCCATTTGATCTTGGAGTGCTTGTGAGAAGTCATAGAATGCCTGTATCCAGAACTTTTTAAAGAATGATTATTAAAGAACCAACAGGCACAGCCTTGCTACTGTAGAAAAGTACACAGCATCCATTTTCTTTTTCTATAAATCTATGAGCCAGGAATTCAATGGAACTTCATGGTTTAAGTAAACCTAAAAGGCAAGTAAAGTTAAAAAATAGGCATTAGCTAAAATAAGGAAACACCAGGGTTCATACTGATATACTGTTTTAACTGCAATTTGACTGCTACTTACTTAGAGCTTTAAGTATGTCACAGAATACCATAGGACATGGATGAAATGGTGACTTTCAAAGGAGAAAGCCACTTTTTTTCAACAAACACTGCAGTTGTTTATTTTATTATATAATAAGGTTTCTAAATACTGCAGTGATTTTTTTCCCCCCTTCTAGCTTTAAAGTTAGTAATATACTGGTTTAGCAGGTGTCTAATTTCAAAATGTATAGAACTCTGACATAATAGTTCACTTAAAATGTTTGTAGCTCCAAACCTTGAATTCAGCTTCTTAGTTTCTTAGTGTGCTGGGCCATATAATCACATAACATCTCCAGTCCTCGAACTAGAGTGTGCCCGTCATTCCCTCTATACAGTAGGGGGGCAATGACTGCATGTGCAAAGCAACAACTTGGTGCTTTAACACACCTACTGTCTGTCTATTTGTTTAGTACTTAGGTTACTTTTAAACTCTGCCTGTTTTTCAGGCAGATGCTTTTATTTTCATTTTTTTAAATTGTATTTGTATCTGATTCAGAAAAGGAATGTTTGTACAAGATTGACAACTATACTGCAAACACAAAAATGGAGGTTAAGTAAATCAAGTTGCCCAAATGTTTAAAAAAGGAGTATACCAGACATTGATCAATGTAACATGAAATAACACCAATCAAATGTTTATAATCACTATGCAATTTAAAAAAAATGTTTTTAAAGCAGTGACAACCTGCATAGAAACAGACAGATATAGATACACATTAACATGCTCAATAAAGTCTTGTATTAGTGTGATACATTCTGTTATCTCCAATTGTGGAAATATAGTACAATCAGTACAATCAGAACCATTTTTCTTTTTTAATATAGCAAACAACTAACAAAATGATTATATCCACTATAAGTACAGTCGTACTTACTATGTGCTCTTACTGGACTTTACTTGCATAAGCAAATATTTTTACTAAGGTTCAACTGCTCTTAATCGAACTCGCTCTTAAATGTATTTACTGTATTCCTTATTTTGCTCTTATTTGAAATTGATCTTATTTTCTACTGATTTTACTGCACTTTATAATTGCTCTTATCTGTAATGTGATATTCTATAATGTGATATTTTGTAATGTGATATTTTGTAACAACTGTAAGTCACCCTGGATAAGGGCATCTGCTAAGAAATAAACAATGGTAAAGTGGCTGTTTCTTCATTATGACAATACAATAGTACCAATGGCTACATGCAATTGTATCAAATCTCTTGATGATATAACATGATTTACTGCATAACATGTGTCACTACATGTTTTGTAAAAACAAAAGAACGAACAAAAAAAAAACTTTTATTTTATTTTATTTATTTTTTTATCTCACATCGAACCAGCCAGTATCTAGTACAGTTTCAAATATAAACACAAGTTCTTACACATCCAGAAAGATAATGGGGGTAATGCTAATCTTTAAATCAATCGTGTGCTATGAACATTCCCCATACTTGCAGTATATGCAAGTGGGTTGAGATAATGAAAAAAATAGTGCACTTAGATCAATGAAATTGTGGGCCTTGGATCGAAAATGATTCTTTTTCCAGAAGCTCATTTGTTCCCCAGGCATGGCTGTGCTTTCCCTGTGCTCACATTATGTGAATTGATGTGAAATGTATGTGGGAGTATAAGGATATAACTTCACTCTACAGACAAACACATTATATCATTCACAAGGGGGTGGATGTGTGAAACAAAAACTGCAGCTGACATCACAATAAACTCTTTAAATTGAGAAGTTTCATCTTACGAGGTTCTTCTGTGTGTGTGTGTGTGTGTGTATTCCAGTATCTCACTGCTTCAGTTCTATTGCAATGTCTGCTAAGGGGGGTGAAAGGCTGGCCATGTTGCCCAATTTGTAGTTTTTACTGGTGACCCTATGATTTTAATGTTTATTAAATTCTGGATGAATGTAATAAGTCATGCCCCCATCATAAGGTGTTAATAGCAGCAACAATTAAGAAACATAATTTTCTTCTTCTTTCCTTTGTGGACGCCAACAAGTTTGAATTAATAAATTACAGGAGGACTGCTTTCAACTTGACTGAACTATTTCAATTTCTTTAACAGAAGAACAGTCATATCATGCTTTATTTTATTTATAAAAACAGACACAGGTGTAGTATAACTAAATATGTATGAGTAGTGTTGATAAATCAGATATCCACATCTTAAAAGCAAGTAAACACATGTATTAAACAAATTGCTACATAAAAAAAAATATTTCTTTTATGAAGCCTTCTCATCATAAATATTTACGAACAGTGTAAATATTACTGTGAGCAAGTACTGTAGTGTATGCATCAAGCTCTGCAATCTATCTTTTTTATGTTGTTGCAGCGGTCCTTAAGTGACTTCTAAAAGAATCCCCCAGATAGTAAGCTTGGGAGTACCTCCATGCTCTCTCTCTCTCTCTCTCTCTCTCTTCATACACAGGCAGGCAGGCAGATGAAGGTTGTCTCAGTGCAGTTCACACAGCCTTGCAGAGACTGGTACATCCAGACACCATAGCAGTATTTAATTGGCTGACTCCATTCCACAGCTGAATTGACCTAGTAAACTTTCCAGTGAACCTGGATTCCTGCAGTCTGATTTGCTTCCTTCTCCTCGTATGATCAGTCCCTTCTGCGGAAGATGCAGATCCCAACATACTGATTGTAGTTGGGTGGACTTGTCCTGTTCATGATTTTTCTGTCAGAGGTTTGCTTTTTCCATCTCGAGGAGGATGTTTGAAAAAGGGGGAAGGGGAGGTGACAAATACAGAGACCAAAACAAATATTAGAGGACCCACTTTGGGATATTATTAGGCAGGAAATGACAGAATAAACAAGCACATGGAGGAGTGCTGAGACTTTTGAATTACTTTACTGTATGCATTTAAATTCCGGCAGAAACCGGCACCAAAAGCTAAGGAGTTTCTTATCTGATCAGAGCTGCAAGGTTCACAACGATGAGGGATAATTTATTGTGGTGGTTCATGCTCCTGGAATAACTGATATTTCTGATAGAGGCAACAGAACATGTTATGGGAAATTTGGCATTATTTACTGCCAGCATTGGAACCAGTAATTTCCCACCCTCTGCTTGTTTTTTCACCATTTGACTTTCCCATGTCCTAATCCGGGAACTCAAAACCTCAGACTGTACAGTTCCCTCCTCTTCTAAGCTCATTCCTCTATTGTTTTTGTTACAGTAAAGTGGTGGATTGTTCTGGCCAAAAAAAAAAAGACGCATTTGTTTCTCTTGTCTTCTGACTCACGAAAACATACAACGCAGTGGAAGCCTCAAGCTGTCACAGGCCCATCAAAACGATTTACCTCACAACTCATTTACCCCTCAAAGCTAAAACATTTCAGCTAGAGATGTTTTTTTAAAGAAGATGTTATCTTTTTGTTTATATATTTATAAGTTTTCATCATTAGTGTGAACTTTGAAATGTACACCTTCAAGTGGCATATCCTGCTTTCCTGTGACAGCAGTTCAAACAGATCTCTGTTTTGTCAGAGCACCAAGCCCAATATCTACATGCAAAAGCACAGCACACTACATTCCTTCAACTCGTTCATGAGTTATTGCATGACAAAAATAAAATCTTTAAACAGAAAAGAAGGACAAGGTTGACACCCTTTGACAGGGTAGAGATAATTTAATTATTTGTACATTGCAGATTCTATGGAACATTGCAGGTGTTTAAATCTATAGAGATTACATGCACTATATGTGGTAAGATGGAATGGGTTAGCTTTGCAAGTATTCATGTTTGTTGTCAGGCAACTAGTATAGCTTAAGTTTAGAAACGTTTAATTCTTTAGACTTCAGTCATGAGTGAAATTCCTGCTGGCCAAACCCTGCTCCATTCAAATTTCAGTTAATCCCAGAAGCATATGTAGGTTGAGCAAACACATGCAAACTCATGTAAATCAACTGCCTCTCTGACAACTAAATTGTGCAGCTGCACCCTTTGAAAGTGTAAAAAACAGATCAAATTTGCCAAGAATTCAGATTCAGGGTTAGAAATTAACTTTTTGAGGAGGTAACCACTTAGACCATCAGTCAAGAAAATCTGGTGGTCCATTAGAGATTTTGATGGCCCTACATTTTCTAAGTGAACCTAAAATTAATCACAGTAAATTTGGTAAATAACACAATGTGTGAATAAAATAATGAAGCAGACAGATTGTTGTTTTATTTTGACAAAAGAATATCACACCTTTACATTGAATTGCACTGTTTGCATCAGAAGTACAGAAAGTCATTGCAAGTATTAAATGTTTATCACAGATTATTACATCCATTTTTATTTTTTATGGCAATTTACTCAAATATTAAATGTTCATTACAAAGCCCCACTGAATTGACTACAAAGCAAATGATGTAATATAGCACAGAAGTAAAAACTGTGTTTTTTCTTTTTAAATCCCTGACATTGTATTCTTCACAACCCATTTTCAAGTAATAGCATTACTGAGGTTTACTTGTGCATTTTTAGCTGAAAAAGTAAGTGTAAACTGTCAAATTGAACCCAAATAAACATTTCAAATAAAATAAATGTGGAAAAGGGGGCATTGTACAATGAAAAAATAAACTCATTGTTTTGGTTCTCATTTATTACATTCCACATACAGAATATATAATCACAACATAAAACAAAAATGAAATGTTAATCATGATACATAACTTTTCCCTTGCAAGTTGGGCCAGTGTTAGAAAGCATGTGGTGTAACATACCTACATCTGTATCCCCTGGTTATGACTCGCTTCCCAAATCTGAAACTCAGACTTTATCTGTTAGAGATCACTATTTGGCAGCTTGTGTTTCATGTGCATCCAAATCTAGACTGTTTACTTCTTGCTGCCAAAACCTTTTCAATAGGGGTCAAGGGCAGCTGTGTTGATCCTGTTTTGTATGTCGTATACATATTAATCCCAGACATCAGACAGAACTAGTATTTCATCTGCCATTTTCACGCAAGTTCTGGCAAGGTGGTAATACACAACATTTTGTTTATAAACAGAACAGGAAACACAGAAACAACCACAAACCAGCTTGTGACTTTCTATTCCAACAGTCTTTTGCCATATCAGCGGCTTCATCACTGTCGTTGTGTTATACATATTAGACACCAGACATACTACTCTGGTCACAACAAACCTTGTTGCAAAAGTACTACAACCAAGGGAAAAAAATAAATGAAAATAAGGGAATAAAATGAACATGTTTTACTGAGTAACAAACTTAAACAGAAAAATGATTGATTCTATATAGATCTATATTAGTACCATGTTAGATTAAGGGCCTTTATTAGGATGACTCTGATATGGTAATATTATAAAAATCCAGGGATTCAGTGATACATTGCATTACATAAGAGGAATGTCAGTAGAGCTACTATAATTGGCCTTGTTCATCCATAAAAGGGTAAAAACTAAACAGATTGCAGAGATTCCTTTAATTATTTGTGATAATAAAGTCCGGAAATCCATAATAAAGTTTTCTGTGTGCAAATAACATTTAGTCGCATGAAACAATAACGTCTAGTGGGGATGAGATCAAAGGCTGCAGCCATCTGACGGAGCTGGCAAAATGGCTTCTTTCCCACAGTCAACATCCTGTCCTTTCATACACGAGCCAGGTGACTGGGTAGAGCCTAAGCAAGTGGGTGTCTGACTGTGTAATTCTCTGGGAACATGTTTAAACTAAGTATGTGGGTTCAGGCTGCATTATCTATCAGTGAAGTATGGGAAGAACCAAGCACATTTGCTTGTATTCACAAAAACATGGTTCAGTACTAGGAGGCATGGGTTTTAAATTACCAGCTTACTGCTGTTAAAACACTCCTGTAATACTGTAAGGCTGACAGATATTGATGGGCCCGTGAAGGGTTATAGCAATAATTATCACCTTGGTATTGAATATCAAACAGGCAAGGGTGGAGGGTTGGGTTGCAACCCAAATAGTGTAATCTTGATTTTATTGTTTTTCCCTGTAAAATGGGCAATTGAAATGAGAGCTTAAGCTGCTTAACTGGTTATTTCAGAGCTAAGTTGCAATCATTAAAAGATTAAGGTGGAAACTAATATATAACAAGCAATAATATCCTGGAAATGATGGCTAACGGAGTCCTTTCTTCTATTTGCTTTCATCGCTGACATTCATTGCGTAGACGGGTGTCACAACGTGTGTTGCTGGATCCAGATGTAACATGCTTGGTCCTTGAGAGAGAGGAAGGATTGACATCCAAGTGGGGTGTTATTCATATCCGAAGTTTATGGCACACAAAGCATAATTTAATATTAGCTCATACTGAGTAATTTATGTTTGCCACTTGAGTGTGTGGTATATGCTGACCTAGTGCCTGGAGTGTTATTGCTGTTGTAGATGTGTAGCTACAGGCTGCATCACTTACTTTAATGAATTCCCACGGCACAAATGAATTTGCTTTTTTTTTCTTCTTAGAACAGTACATTGACTAGCAGGATCTTGGTCATCCAGGTCAATACAAAGATTATTTCCTCCAATAACTTTTGAGCACTGGCTTGTCTCAACTTATTCCTGCACAAGAGAATGAAGCATGTCTGTGTTAGAGTTAAATTTGTTGTGGGGTTAGAGTTTGCGTGTCTCTTAGGATATGAAGGTTTTCATTGCTTTCTCTTGGCGATTGAACTGTTCCCATGTGATGGCTACTTTGGGGAGGTGTAACAGTGGGATGTTACCTGCATGGGTCATCACTGATTAATAATGAGTCAGACACAGAGCATTGGGTGTTGACACGCTGCACAGGTGCGCAGATTTAATAAACACACAGGTGCTGCCACTAGGGTACCAGCAATGGTAGTCCTAGTGTCAGATTTACTAAAGAAAACAAAACAAAACAAAGCTAAAAACAAAGTTTGCGACACAAGGCGAGCACTAGCCTCACTAAAAGAGACGTCCTGCTCCAGGAACCTACTACACTACGAAACCCTTGCTATACTGGTTGGGATCAACATCCCCTAAACTAACCTACTGCTGTTGCTCCTGAAGTCCCGGCCTCCCAGCGACTCTGGGTCTTTCCAACGGTCCTGGCTGGGCAGGGCCTTCACAGGCGCCATCTTGCAGTTGAAGGGTTCTGTAGTAGTTATCCTGCAGACCGGACGCTCTTCTCCTCGATGTCAACAAGGCAAGCTTTTGCTCAGCGCCCATCTGTGTAGCAATGACCAAGCTTTTTACGCTGCCCTCAGCCAATCCGGACCTCTCGATCAGCTCAGCGCTAGGCGAGCCTACCTGCTCAATTGGTGGCCTAGCAACGCGCCTCAGCTGCACACATCCCTGCAAGAACCAGCAACAGGGTTCTCCATGTTACAAGCCTATGTAAAAATTATCTCTGCTGTTTCAGTCCAGTTTCTAGTGGAGAAGTATTAAGGTTACATTATTAGAATAATGAATGTGCTTATATATTTTATTGTGATTAGAAAGTGGTAATCTATGTTTTTTATTGGTTTTTTTTGTTTTTTTTTACAGATTGATTTACAATTGACATGTTTTGCTTTCCTTCAATTTCACCTTTTTTAAGCGAGACATTCTACATGAAAGTTTTGTGTTCACTTCCGTGGAAGTGCTCTGGAATGCCACTTCCTGATTAATGGATGAAAGTTCTGCGGTTTCTAATAAGGACTATGGACTTTATTTAAAATGTAAAAAGGGCAGCAATTCAGCAGGGTAAAGATAATACTGATATGAGGTAGGGTAAAGAAAAAAAATAGGTATGTATAGGTAGGGTAAAGAAAAAAAGGTAAGCCCAAACCCACACGATGGTACCATTCTGAAGAATTAAAGTGATAACTCAGTGGTGGAGAACATCCTCAGGCTCAAGGAGTTTATGTCTTGGTCATCACTTTTTCATGTGACTGCTGGGATTGTTGAGCACACCTTGTTAATACAATTACATAAAGCTGTGTTTAATGACTTGAGGTAATTAGCCTCACAGTTCATATAAAGTGTATGCACTCAAGAAAATGCATGTTTAATTAAGGGTAAATACTTTACCAACACACATGGCTAAAATTAATGAATGAATGAATTAATTAATTTTAAATATACCATACTGTATATTATTGCCAAGGAGGTGGCATTTCAGCATTGCAACATACATTCAAGGGAGAAATTGAAGAGGAACTGTATATTGCAAGTCGGATACCAGTTAAATCTAACCCAGACATGCACCAATAACCAAGAGCTTTCATTTCTCTGACAGCTGAGTCAGCAACTGCCAGAGTGCCCGATTTAAAACAGAGGTGAAATCTACAAGAAAGAACACTCCTGTAAAGAGGAACATATCATACGGGCGTTTGCACAGCCTCTTGATGATCTGAAATGAGCTTGTTTTTCTCAAAAGGCTATTTTAAATATTTCTAGATATATATCTATGTATGATGCCCAAATACTTCATTTTTGAAAGTGTGATGACCAAGGCTTTTAAGGAATCAAGTTTTAAAATTTATTAAATTTATTTCCCCCTGCCCACAGTGAGATAATGGAGGCACCCATGCATATGTAAGTCACATTTTTGAGGGTTACATATATCTACAGAACTGCTTATCTAATTACTATTAAACTTGTTAAGGGTATTCAGAATCTGGGTATAGTTATCTGTTTGTCTGTGAGTCTATATGTCACACATTTTTTTACATTAATGCAGATGTGCAATTTGTGCAGGACCCTGTTGGAGAATCCTGGCACCTACCCCTATCTTATCCTGTTATGTGTGTCTAGAGGGATATATAGTAGAAGCTGAAGTTAAATATAAAAGGGTGCTATTCTGTAAAAGCAGTGGCATGTTTGCATATGGTAAAATCAAAGTTTAGAACATAATTTTACTTGGATTCATAGATTGTGGTGTGGAATTGTATTGATTAGGAAAACCATCATTATGTGTTCTAGGTCAGCTTTCTTGAAGCTCCTTTGGAACTAACTTGCTTGTATTCAACATAGAGATATAAAGTATCTCAATGACATTAAATATTGCCATATGAAAGCAAAAAATGTAATTTAAAATCCATAATGTTTTGTTGTTGACATTTAGTGACTCGAGTGCAGGAATTATTTGTTTGTTAAGCTGACAGAAAAAAAGCCTCTCCTTTTGAACCATGATATTTACTCTGCAACCCATAAGTAGTAAGTGAGAAAACATGTTATTGAACCTCTATGAAGCTGTGCAACCAATGATGTCATTGAATATATATTGTTTTGCAAAGTCATACCGTACTTTAGAATGTGAGTTCTGTCCAGACAAGGGGAATTCCCTCATCCAGTTGGGTATTGATTTAACTGGTTTTGAATGTTCTGAGCCTAAAGGATTAGAAATTATACCTTCATGGGAGTACTTCAGTTTTATTTCCAATTAGGAATGGCTGTTTATATTTTCGAGTAGAACACATCTAATGCATTACAATGTATTGAATCTTTCAGCTTTAGTTACAGTTGATTATTTCAGACACAGTGTAATATTTCTGAATTCTTATGACCAGCACAGGTATTACACAGTATAATATTTTGGGATTTGTTGCCGTTATAAAAACAAACTGCAGTAATACCATAAACAGCAATACTATACAATATTTTGGATACAGTAACAATGTAACTGCAATACTGCTGATGACAGTGTCTGGAATGCGACAGGAAACACTTAACTATTAGTTACATCATCTGGGGCCCTAACTGACTGAATTTTAATTTAGACGAGACACACACATTTAGCTCACTTTGTGACCCATGAGGTTAAAGCTGTGAGCATTTACAGGGTTCCTGCATCCCTCTCTGTAGGAGTTTCAATACAGACGATGAATTCTTGAGAGGCAAAAACCTTGACCACTGCACATAAGATACATTTTACCTTCATTGATTAAAAGCTCTTGATTGTGCCAATTTAGTGGGCTGTGACCAGTAAATTAAGCTACCTGTATTTTTGCATTCAACTATTTTGTGCCACGGAATACATATATATATTATATTATAAACACATACATAATATTATTCTGTCAATATCTAATCCGCATGTGGCATCTGAAATATACAATTAAATATTAATACCAACCAGTAGAGTAGTGAGTGACTTAAGGTTCTGGAGACCAGAACTTCCAGCTGTACATCATGGACAAAAGGAAAGATGTTCTATTCTCACTGTCCAGGCAAAATGTAAATGTGTGGACAGGCAACATGCCTGAGAAGATTATCCCACTGCAACATTCTGGGCTTCCACTGAAAATTGAGGATTCAGGTGAAAGGCCTCAGTCAGCAGTCTTACGTGCTCAGTTTCAAAGGGCTTTTCAAAGCTGGAGGCAGGCTTCTTCTTTGGAATCATTGAGATGGAGCTGCCAAATCTGGTCTCCATGGCGATATTTCTTCCTTGCCAAGCAGAATTTGCCTGCACCCTCTGAACAGCCTGCCCAAGACTATTCATGTCACACTGTAGTCTAGACTGAGGCTGCTTAGAGCCAGGATTCAAAATCAGAACCTCACAGCTCAAAGATATCTAACGTATTGCATTATTACAGTGCTTCATCAAACTGCTATGTCAAAATCACACACTAATTTATGTCCTCAACGCCATACACTGTACTAGTATGTAGAACAGTGTACTATACACACATGCACATTTATGTTTCTGTATTATTAACCAGCCTTCCCCTATGAACATTTAAAAAAAATTTTATATATATATATATATATATATATATATATATATATATATATATATATATATTACCTCACTGATTTTGGACACTAACATAATAACATTACATTTTAATTAAAGGATTATTTAAGTACTCACAACATAATGTTACTGTATTACAAAATTACTTTGTCCAAAATACTTAATTATACTGTTTTTTGTTTGTTTGTTTTTTTTGCAGTAAAACTGGAGAAGTACAGCTGTATATTTTTGTAAGGGTTATATTACAGTAGTCGGCTTTTTCCTCCTTCTATTTGTTCCATTTAAAACCTGGCTGAGCTGTCATGCTGTACCTGATTCTCGCACGAGGAGGCTGCCTGTTGCCGTGTGGTCTGGTGTTTGAAAAGGAAGCTGTACTGTAATTGGAATGCACAAGTTCAAATTAACTGGGAGTGACATCATTATTTATAATTGATACTCTTTTCCTCTGTTGCCTCGAGGCTGGCTGGGAACCAACTGCTTGTTATTGTTTCCATACCTTTTTACCTTCCGTGGTTTTTGCAATCAAGCTGATGACATAATCTTTTTAGCTTCTTCACCTCTAGGTAAACTTCACATGAGACAGCAAGGCCCACAAGCTAGACAATCTCTTTTTCAGCACGTCTGCTGTTCTTGAATGTTCTGGATTTGGGGTAAGTCATTAAAACCTGTTTTGAACCACCATGTGAAAACCCTTAAAGCAGTCAGTTGATACAAGTTCATAATGAGACAGTAATGGGATGATTTCACTGACTCAGGGCATTTCAATATGAGCAGAAAGTCAGATTTTTCCTTTGGTATCCAGATGAGCTATTAACTAAACTCTTTTGAATATGGCATATGAGATTATGTTCATCTATATAGGACAAATAACTCATTATATAGCTTGTTTTACCCTTAGGCTGAGAATAATTAAATTATAAGTAGGCTTGCTACTTTTTGATTTTAATCGGTAAAGCTTGTTAAATGTCAAATTCCAAATTCGACTGAAATAAAAGTACACAGGATAAACGATGGTAAAACAACTCCTTATTTTTTTTATTTTTTTTTTAAATAATAACTTTGAAATGATGTCTACTTTGTGTTGTTTTACACTTATTGTCTGTCCTGTCTCCATTCTGCTGTGAATGGCCAGTAGTCACTGTCAGTCATCTAAGTGGTCTCTTAGAACTGTAGTTTCACCCAGGGGCGCACCCCAGAAATCTTTCACCTGGTGCGCACAACTGAACCACACCAACATCCCATCTCATGCCAATAACAACTCTGCATCACCATGCTGTAAAGTGTTTCAGCCAGTCACAGTTCTGCATTTTTGTTCTTTCCTGAATTTCACAGCACATTCTACACTGTCACATTAGAAAACTGCAATCAAATTGCATCACCGTTTCCCTTTCTAAAAATGAAAAAATACAGCACGCTGCCATTGAGACAGAACAGCAACTAAACAGTGACAGTCAAATACTCCACAACAACAATACAAGCTACAAATAAACCTATTTGAAATACAGGCTTAAACTTGGGGAAAAACTAGCTCACAAATCTTTTATGCTGGTTCCATTTCTAATTATTTTACTTTCACAATCACTACAACATGACACATCCTCAAAGCATGGTGTATAATAAACTTTTTTTTTTTTGTTACACATGCAGTTCAAAAAATAAAATATCAATAACAATAATAATATAAGGAATAAACTCTCAAAATGACAAGACCGAAGGTGGATAATCCATGTCACCAGAAGCCAGAGATACAATTACAGGGTTTTTATTGCTTTCTTGTACTTTATTTGTTATAATTACTAGCCGTTTGCAATAGCTTGAGAAAGTAGCACACATGGCCATTTCCATTGCCTTGTTTTTTATAATGCTTTTGTCTTGCCACTAAACTTTTTTGTTTTGTTTTTGTGAAGTCTAATTACCGTAGAAATTGAAATTTCATATTTATGTCACATTAAATGCCTGTCTTTACTTCCCAACATACCGTAATATTGTCAAATTGTTGTACTAAAAGTTTTAGTAAATTTATATCACTCAAAGTCTTTTTTCTTGTGGCAGCCTTTTCCTGATTTTCAACAAGCACGTCTGTTATCATCAGTAACGTTTTGAAATCTGGTTGTCATTTTCATAAACTGCCAGTTTGTGTACTGTTGTGAAGTCACTTTGGGTCTGGGAGTAATTCACCCTCTAATTTTAACTGAGAGAGTAAAATGTATTTTCAGGGGGTAAAATGCAACGTTACCTTGAAGTCATAAGTAATCTCGATAAATAATGTACAATCTTTAATAGTATGGCGTAGGCATTAAAAAAGAGCTTTCCATTTTAACTGCAATGTTACTTTGAACTACTGTAAAAAAAACTTAGTATTAAAATAAAATTAGAGACAAGAGCAATTCTTATTCACTTTACTTGACCACAGCCAATATGACTTTGAGGAACGTGAGCACTGAAACAGAACTTCTATTTTAGCATTGCATTCTTAAACTCAGTGAACGTGTTAAAACTTCAATATAAAGCCATACGCATGAATAAAATAAGGAAATGCATTAATAAGTTATAAAACAGTTTGTTTAATATTATAGGCACCTTTTTTAGCGGTTCCCTCTGACAATGGTTCCAGTTGGATTTATAGCTGGACTGGGGTGTTTACGCTTCAACCTGTGCAGCTTCGAATTTTTCTTGTTCGTACTGTGATTGGCTGCAAAGACAACAGGGCTAGCCAGATATTGGATAATGTTTTATTGGGCGGGTTTTTATTGTACACAGTTTCCTAGTAACTGAAAACATTGCATTCTGGGAGATGTAGTTGTTAGTGGAAGTTTTAGGGGAGGCAGACAAGCTATGCACATTTGTACGCATTAAATAAAAATCGATTGCATATTTGGGATTTTTTAAAGCGTAAAAACAGCAGGTACGCAGCTTATCTGGACCCACTACATACGAGTCCCCACTTATGAAGACGAAATTTTGCAAATCAACTGTACACACAGTACGTAAAGTGCATACAGCTGTGGGCACTAATGGTTTCACCGTCAGTAATTTCACCCTGGGTGGACATATCTTGTTGTCTAAATCAGTGCTAGAACTCTCTCATTCATTTAAATATCTGTCAATCATCAAGACCTGCACCGACTGCACTTTCATTGGCCAGCTATAGCACCTGTCATTCAAAGCTCCTTCTGTGAAATTAGCAGGTTAACATGTGAAACGTGTAATAAAAGCTTTTTCTTAATGTGTACAATGCAATTATTTAGATATAAAAATGGGGCACAAGAGAAAGACACTTGAAAAGTCTGGGTTTTTTTGAAAGCATAAAGGTCGATTTCACCCATTCTCTCCTTTAATTGAAAAATAAAGAGGAACAAATGGTAAATTCTCTCAAAAATAAACTTAGATTTTAATCTTTGATTTGGCAAAAAAATTGTACAATTTTCATCACTTTTCTGAAAGAGGATTCTAACTCATTCAGTTGGGTTCACAAACCCCAGCACTGTTCTTGGACTTACTTATAGTTAGGTAGGTTTATGCTAAACAGGATCTGTGAAACATGCTGTTAAATTATCCTTGCGGGTCAGTTTGACCCACTTTGCATTTAAAATGTTAATTACTCTTCCATTGTAAATTGTATGTGTATGTCCGTTTTTGACTTTTCCTAAATATATGACGGCATTTGATAGCCAGAATCACAAAAATGATAAAGTTATAAACAGTTCTACCTAGAACTGCCACGTGGGTCAATGTGACCTATGCATTACAATAGTCTTTTTTTTAATATAACGTAAGATATTCAATTTTTTTGTAACTGCAGCAAACAAGACATGCCTCCTCCTCCTAGCGCACGTGTTTTTTGTTTTTTAGTTCAAGCCTTTCTTTGTTTGTAGACTGTCTACGAGACAGAGATTGCTATGATTATGGATTTGTCAAGATGCCACCTCAATGAAAGCCTAGTTGCTTATTTTTCAATGTACCTGTGTGATAGCGAGAGAAAGGATCGATGCTGTAAATCTCCCTCCCGATTAGAAAGGGCGCTGTGTAAGGGGGAAGGTAAGCTGCCTCCTAGATCTACTACCTCGGTGGTAGCTGGAAACCGAAGGTAACCATATTAGGAGGGCGCAGAGCTGCAAGTACTCAGGACGATTCCATTGCAGTCAGCTGCGGGCAGCCCTCTATTGGAGAAACCAGGCGACGCGTTGACTGCAGGGAGGAGTTTGCTGGGTACAAAGGGGAAGCAGCTACGCCAAAACCGGCCTTGCGCTGATGTGTACAGGCAGCCGGAGCCTGTACTTTTTATCTTTTGGTTTGTTTGTTTGTTTGTTTTGTTTAATCGTAGGGAGGAGTGAGCCGTGGACCGGCAGACAGGAGCGTGTCTCTGCACAGCACAGCACAGCACAGCACAGCACAGCACCGCACCGCACCACACTCACCGCACCACGCCTCCCAGGACTCGAGCCGCACACTGCCGTGCACGGAGGACGGGGAACGGACAAAGTCGAGTTTTGTTTATTTTGTTTTGGATTACTTTTGTTGTTTTTTGTTATTAAATACACGGACTGTTTTGGGAGAAACACTGTTTGGACATTCTGTTTATTCACTGCACCACTGCACCTGACGACATCTGGTGTTCAGAAGAGGGATTACAATGGACCCAACTACATTGGCAGCGCTGTTGGAGGCGCAGGAGCGGAGGCATCAGGAATCTTTGACGGCCATGATGGAGAGGATGCATGGCCTGTTCCTGGAGGCTAATCGGGGGAGGGAACCGGTGGCTCAACAAGCAGTACCCCTACCTAGGGTAAGGGTAGTGAAGATGGCGCTGGAGGATGACCCTGAGGCTTACTTGGTTGCCTTTGAAAGGCAGGCAACAGCAGCTCAATGGCCTCGGGAGTGGTGGGCTACCCAGTTGGGGCCCAATTTGATCGGGAGGCCCAGGCAGCCTACCAAGCCCTGACACATGAGCAAGCCCTGGTGTACGACCAGGTGAAGCAGGCCATTCTCCAGCGGCTTGACATCACAGAGGAGACACACCGCCCGGTTCCGGGAGTACCAGCGTCCCCAGGACTGCGACCCGCGTGGTGGCCCAGCAACTAGTGGATCATGTGACCCGGTGGCTCTGCCCCGCACCAACGATGCAGAAAAGATCACTGAACTGATTGCCATAGAGCAGTTCGTGAAGGTGCTGGGGCCGACACCCAGAACTGGGTCACCAGGCATCGACCCACCACGCTAGAGGCAGCAGTCCGATTGGCTGAGGGCTATGAGGATGCATTGGCGTCAGCTCCCGTGGTCGTCACCCCGCTCCTCCCTCCAACCGACCCGGACGACGGGTCCAAGGACAGGACCCCCAGCACTTCACCCCTTCCCCGGGCTACTTCTCATCGGCACCCCATGGGCAGCCTTCCTCCACACCAATGGAGGGCAAGGTCGACTCCCAGCGGGGTGAGAACAGAGAACCCTCCCCACTGCCAAACCGGCAGCGGGACATACAAGCTCCGTGGGCCCTTTCACCCCACTTGCTACCGGTGCCATGAGGTCGGCCACCTCGCCCGGAATTGTCCGGCGGCGATGGAATGTGGTGCGGCCTCCCATTATCTACCAACAGCACCAGGTAAGTCCAGGGGTAATGATTGGGAGGGGCCTTGCATTGTTGACGACGGGTTGGTGATGTGAGCACCCACGCATTAGTGGACTCGGGATGTGGGCAAACTTTAATTGAGGAGGCTCTGTTGACGGGGTACCTTGGTGGTCACGCTGGGTAGTGGTCATTTCCTGTATTCATGGGGATAACAAGGACTACCCCTCACTAAATTAGATTTGACTATTGGATGTCATACCCGCCCGTAATCGTGGCAGTGGCTGCAAAGTTGCCCTATCCAGTTATTATAGGTCGAGACTGGCCATATTTTGAAACTATGATTAATAAAACGGTAAAGCCAGTCTCCGGTAAGACCATGGGAGCAGCGGGGAAACTATTGGGAAAATCTTCCCGCTGCAAGCCGATTTGTTCCATTCCCGATTTCGCCGAAAAAACAAAAGAGAGCAAAGGGTTGAAAAATGGGAAGGAATGTCAATGAGACAAGGCTGGGGTTTGTTGGGGAAACTTCAGGGTCTGTTAAATGCAAGGGAAAGGGATCGGGACCCAGTGTGACCTGCGGGGGCAGGTTACTGAGACCCCCAGTGCTGAAGCTACTGTAGCTCCGCTCGATATCCCAAAGTTCTGGGACCGAGATGTGGACCTAGCGTTGGAACAAAAAAACGATCCTTCGCTGGCACACATCTGGGGGCAGGTTCGGTCTATCGAGGGGAAGGATGTAGAGGACAACCGGCCGCTTACATATCCTCACCATATTATTGTTGGGCATTTGCTGTATAGGGTATCCTCACCATATTATTGTTGGGCATTTGCTGTATAGGGTATCCCAAGCCACGAGCACAAGCCAGATTGTAACACAATTACTCGTTCCTCAGTCTTTTCGACGTGAGATCATGCGGTTGGCTCACGATGTCCCATGTTCGGGCCATTTAGGTAGCGATAAGACTCGGGAACGAATATTGGCTCGATTTTATTGGATGGGAGTCTATAGTGAGGTGACGTGATATGTAGCGGAGTGTCCGGAGTGCCAGCAAGTAGCGCCGGGCGGGTTCGCCCGCCCCGCTGGTCCCACTGCCCCTGATCTCAGTTCCTTTGAACGCATTGCTATGGACATAGTGGGTCCATTGAGCCAGTCTGACTCTGGATATACGCACATTTTGGTAGCGGTGGACTACGCGACCAGATATCCAGAGGCAGTACCATTGAGATCCACTAGTGCCGCAGCAATTGCTCGAGAGTTAGTACAGATTATAGCGAGAGTAGGGATTCCAAAAGAAATCCTCACTGATCACGGAACGAACTTCATGTAACAATGTTTGAGAGAGTTGTATAAATTGTTGCAAATTAAGTCCATTCGAACCTCCGTTTACCACCCGCAGACGGATGGTTTGGTGGAACGTTTTAATCAGACTTTAAAACAGATGCTGAAGCGGTTTGTCAACCAAGAGCAGAAACATTGGGCTAAACTCCTCCCTTACCTGATGTTTGCAGTGAGAGAGGTGCCTCAGAGTTCGACCGGTTCTCTCCCTTTGAGCTGCTGTATGGGAGACAACCACGAGGTATCCTTGATCTTGTGAAGGAAGGGTGGGAGGAGCAAACAAAAACTTCCAAAAACATAGTCAAGTATGTAATCATGTTAAGAGACCGCCTAGCATTGGTTGGTCGTTTGGCACAAGAAAATCTAAAACTAGCTCAGCATCGCCAGGAGCAGCAGTACAATAAAAAGCAAGAATTCGGACTTTTCGGCCAGGTGATAAAGTACTGTTGCTCCTTCCCTCGTCGGAGTCTAAGTTGTATGCTAAGTGGCAGGGGCCATATGAGGTGATACGGGGAATTGGTAATGTGAATTATGAAATTAGACAACCCGATCGCCGAAATAAGACCGAAATTTATCACATTAACCTGCTAAAACCCTGGAATGAAAGGGAAGCCCTATTTATAGCTTGTGACAGTTTAGAAGAGGATTTTGGTCCCACTGTCAATCCATTGGCTACAACTAACATTCCAATGGGGGAACAGTTACTTCCGGATCAGAAACGTGAGCTCTACCAGTTAGTGGAAAGGTTTAATGATGTTTTCTCTGACTTGCCCGGCAGAACTAACGTTATTTCTCATGCCATTATTACTCCGCCAGGTGTCAGGATCCGAGAGAGACCATACCGGATCCCGGAGAGTCGCAGTGGTCCCGATCGCAAGGAGGTGGAGGATATGCTCGAGCTTGGAGTCATTGAACCTTCCCGGAGCGAGTGGTGCAGTCCTATCGTGATGGTGGGCAAGAAGGACGGCTCCACTCGGTTCTGTGTGGATTTTAGAAAGGTTAATGCCATCTCCAAGTTCGATGCATATCCAATGCCCCGGGTGGATGAGCTCCTCGACCGACTGGGTAAGGCTCGGTTAATCTCGACCTTGGATCTGACGAAGGGATACTGGCAGATTCCACTCACTCGGAGCTCAAGAGAGAAAACTGCTTTCTCTACCCCAGATGGCTTGTTCCATTTCCAGACCATGCCCTTTGGGTTGCATGGAGCTCCCGCCACCTTTCAGAGACTGATGGACCAGGTCTTAGCTCCCCATAATCAGTATGCAGCAGCGTGCATTGATGATGTGGTGATTTTAGCTCCACCTGGAAGGAGCATATTATTAGGCTTTCAGCCGTCCTACAGTCTCTAAGGGAGGCGGGGCTAACAGCCAAACTGGGCAAGTGTGCATTTGGCAAACAGGAGACCCAATATCTTGGCTACATTATGGGTAATGGCGGGTGAAGCCGATCGCCTCCAAAGTCCAGGCGCTGGTGGAGACGGCGATCCCGAGAACCAAGTCACAGATGAGATCACTATTGGGGTTAGCCGGCTATTATCGCCGCTTTATCCCCGAGTATGCCACCATAGTCAACCCCTGGTCGATCTCACCCGAAAGGCTGCTCCAAAATTAGTTAAATGGACAGGGCAGTGTCAGGAAGCATTTGATATGATTAAGAAGCGACTCTGTCAAGCCCCGCTCTGATTTCACCAGATTTCAACAAAGAGTTCATCCTTCAGACTGATGCCTCCCACATTGGTCTGGGGCGGTTCTGTCCCAACAAGTTGACGGAGTGGAACACCCTATCATTTATTTGAGCAAAAAAATGGCTCCAAGGGAAATTAACTACTCCGTCATTGAGAAGGAGTGTTTAGCCATCAAATGGGCTACTCACGCCTTCGCTATTATTTGTTGGGCGTTCTTTCTCTCTTGTCACTGATCATGCTCCTTTAAGGTGGTTACACACGATGAAGGACAATAACGCTCGGATAACTCGGTGGTATCTGGCGCTGCAACCCTTCTACTACACTGTGAAACATCGTGCGGGTAAGGAGCATCAAAATGCAGATTTTTTTCAAGGAGGGGGACCATTGGGGAATGTAGAGTTGGCCGAGTGTTCCTTCGGCATCACTCTGAGGGGTGAGATATGTGATAGCGAGAGAAAGGATCGATGCTGTAAATCTCCCTCCCGATTAGAAAGGGCGCTGTGTAAGGGGAAGGTAAGCTGCCTCCTAGATCTACTACCTCGGTGGTAGCTGGAAACCGGAAGGTAACCATATTAGGAGGGCGCGTAGCTGCAAGTACTCAGGACGATTCCATTGCAGTCAGCTGCGGGGCAGCCCTCTATTGGAGAAACCAGGCGACGCGTTGACTGCAGGGAGGAGTTTGCTGGGTACAAAGGGGAAGCAGCTACGTCAAAACCGGCCTTGCGCTGATGTGTACAGACAGCCGGAGCCTGTACTTTTATCTTTTGGTTTGTTTGTTTGTTTGTTTTGTTTTATCGTAGGGAGGAGTGAGCCGTGGACCGGCAGACAGGAGCGTGTCTCTGCACAGCACAGCACAGCACAGCACAGCACCGCACCGCACCACACTCACCGGCACTACGTCTCCCAGGACTCGGCGTGCACACTGCCGTGCACGGAGGACGGGGAACGGACAAAGTCGAGTTTTGTTTATTTTGTTTTGGATTTTTGTTGTTTTTTTGTTATTAAATACACGGACTGTTTTTGGGAGAAACACTGTTTGGACATTCTGTTTATTCACTGCACCACTGCACCTGACGACAACCTGGGAGACAGCAATCCTTTGTTTTGTTCCACAAATGCAACTGGGAATATATCAGAAGGAAATTTAATTTAAATTTAATTAATTAAACAAAGGTAAGCGGTAAACTGCCAGAGGTTAAAAAAAAGTTTAGGTTACCAAAAACTGAAAAATAATGTACATTTCAGAGTTATACAAAAAGGCCTTTTTCAGGGAACAAGTAATGGGTTAACAACTTACAGCTGTTCTGCAGCAATGGAAGTAAATTAAGCCTTGAAAGTTGATGCTAACAATTCCTACAGGTGTCCCAACTTTTGTTGATTACTTACAAACCCTCTGTCTGTATAAAAGCAGTGTTGGAACAGACTGTGTTACTACACCCTCTTAAGCATTATTTGGACAGTATTGTACTGCAGGAAGTAGTATATTGCTATCATAATGGTGAGAAAAAGGCAATTAACAAAGGAAGACAGACAGACCATTATAACCCTTAAAAGTGTAGGTCTTTCCTTTAGAGAAATTGCAAAGAAAGCCAAGGTGTCAGTGAGTACAGTTTCCTACACCATCAAAAGGCACTTGGAAACTGGAGGAAACTCTGACAGGAAGAGGTCTGGCACACCCAAAGCCACAACAGAATCAGAAGACAAGTTTCTGAGAGTCAACAGCTTGCGTGATAGGCGGCTCACAGGACAACAGCTTCAAGCACAGCTTAACACTGGTCGAAGTAAGTCTCAGTTTCAACTGTGAAGAGAAGACGTCGAGCTGCAGGTTTGACAGGTCGAGTGGCAGTAAGAAAGCCATTGCTAAGATGGCAAAATAAGAAAAAGAGGCTTGCCTGGGCCATGAAGCACCGCCAGTGGACTACTGAAGACTGGAAGAAGGTCTTATGGACCGATGAATCAAAATTTGAAATCTTCGGTTCATCATGCAGGGTTTTTGTATGCCGTCGAGTAGGCGAAAGGATGGTTCCTCGGTGTGTGACACCAACTGTCAAACATGGAGGAGGAAGCGTGATGGTCTGGGGCTCTTTGCTGGATCCAGAGTCGGCGACTTGCACAGAGTGAGTGGCACCCTGAACCAAAACGGCTACCACAGCATTTTGCAGCGCCATGCAATACCCTCTGGTATCGCCCTAGTTGGTCAGGGGTTCATCCTACAGCAAGATAATGACTCAAAACATACCTCCAGGCTATGTCAGAACTACCTTAGAAGAAAACAACAAGACGGTAGGCTTCAAATCATGGAATGGCCAGCACAGTCTCCAGACTTAAACCCCATCGAGCTGGTTTGGGATGAACTGGACAGAAGGGTGAAAGCAAAGCAACCTACAAGTGCTACACATTTGTGGGAACTTCTGCAACAGTGTTGGGAAGAACTTTCCGAACAATATTTGATTTTCATTGTAGAAAGAATGCCACGAGTGTGTTCGGCTGTTATATCTGCAAAAGGTGGCTACTTTGATGAGTCAAAAATTTAGATTAAATTTTGTTAAACAAAACGATTCCATGATTTCTTTTTTATCTCCAATTGTTTATTTGTTCTATGCTTTAATTTCAGAGTACATTGAGACATTAAACTGCGTAAATTTCAATAAAAACTGGAAAAATGGAGGTGTTCTAAAACTTTTGACCAGTAGTGTACACGTTTCTTTTGAAATGTATATTTTATTATATTTTTTCACTGTTTGTAGTCATGCTGTATATGCGCTCATTTTAAAAATAAAGCCTTTTCTGTGATGCAAATGTTAGATATGATGTTCATGAATAAAACTTTTCAGTTGTATCTGATAGTATGTCTTTCATTTTCATAACAAAGCAGTTTAAAAATGTGTGGGTCAAAGTGACCCACGTGGCAGTTCTAGGTAGTTTGAAAATCTGGCTGTTCTAGTGTTAAAAATCTGAACATTAAAAAGTACAGTTACTTCCATGTACAGTACTGTGCAAAAGTTTTAGGCAGGTGTGAAAAAATGCTGTAAAGTAAGAATGTTTTCAAAAATAGACGTTAATAGTTTATATTTATCAATTAACAAAATGCAAAGTGAGTGAACAGAAGAAAAATCTACATCAAATCAATATTTGGTGTGACCACCCTTTGCCTTCAAAACAGCATCAATTCATCTAGGTACACTTGCACACAGTTTTTGAAGGAACTCGGCAGGTAGGTTGGCCCAAACATCTTGGAGAACTAACCACAGTTCTTCTGTGGATTTAGGCAGCCTCAGTTGCTTCTCTCTCTTCATGTAATCCCAGACAGACTCGATGATGTTGAGATCAGGGCTCTGTGGGGCCATACCATCACTTCCAGGACTCCTTGTTCTTCTTTACGCTGAAGATAGTTCTTAATGACTTTCGCTGTATGTTTGGGGTCGTTGTCATGCTGCAGAATAAATTTGGGGCCAATCAGATGCCTCCCTGATGGTATTGCATGATGGATAAGTATCTGCCTGTACTTCTCAGCATTGAGGAGACCATTAATTCTGACCAAATCCCCAACTCCATTTGCAGAAATGCAGCCCCAAACTTGCAAGAAACCTCCACCATGCTTCACTGTTGCCTGCAGACACTCATTCGTGTACCGCTCTCAGCCCTTCGGCGAACAAACTGCCTTCTGCTACAGCCAAATATTTCAAATTTTGACTCATCAGTCCAGAGCACCTGCTGCCATTTTTCTGCACCCCAGTTCCTGTGTTTTCGTGCATAGTTGAGTCGCTTGGCCTTGTTTCCACGCCGGAGGTATGGCTTTTGGCCATCAAGTCTTCCATGAAGGCCACTTCTGACCAGACTTCTCGGACAGTAGATGGGTGTACCAGGGTCCCACTGTTTTCTGCCAGTTCTGAGCTGATGGCACTGCTGGACATCTTCCGATTGCGAAGGGAAGTAAGCATGATGTGTCTTTCATCTGCTGCAGTAAGTTTCCTTGGCCGACCACTGCGTCTACGGTCCTCAACGTTGCCCGTTTCTTTGTGCTTCTTCAAAGAGCTTGGACAGCACATCTGGAAACCCCTGTCTGCCTTGAAATTTCTGCCTGGGAGAGACCTTGCTGATGCAGTATAACTACCTTGTGTCTTGTTGCTGTGCTCAGTCTTGCCATGGTGT